>ML827335.1:76422-116327 GCA_009831015.1 Picea engelmannii | reverse complement strand
CGATGCTGCAACACCAATGAAGAACACTGGTGACTCTCTCCCTAATGCTGAAACACCATTGATCAGCATTTTCTTTCCCATCCCCAGAATACTCCAGCCCGCCATTTCCCCATCATTTCTTATTTCCGAAACAACTTCGTCCAACATTTGTTTCGTTCTCCCTTCCCATCGCTGAAACACAGCAACCTTCCATTCTTCCCTTCCGTTGCTGAAACACCGTTACCAGCAAACCTTTCGACAGTTTTCCCGATGCTGAACCACCACTGTTCAGCATTCTTTATTCCTTTCATTCCCGCCATTTTTCCTTTAATATTCGTCTGATACATCCTAATGGTTGTAGCATGCAATTCATGCACTCTCCTACTGAGTGCATCAGCCACTTTGTTCTCCTTTCCTTTGATGTGCTTGATATCAAAGTCATATTCACGGAGGAATTTCAACCATCTACTCTGCCTAGCATTCAAAGTAGGTTGATCAAACAGGTACTTCATACCATTATGGTCAGTCCTCAACTCAAACCTCTTTCCCATGAGGTAGTACCTCCACTTCCTCAAAGCGTGCACTATGGATGCCAACTCCAAATTGTGAGTGGCGTAGAGCCTTTCATTCTCTTTCAATTTTTTGGACTCGAAACATATCACATATCCTTTCTGACTAAGGTCTCCTCCTAGTCCTTCTTTGCACGCATCTGTGCAAACCAAAAAATATTCATTTGGATCAACAATCTTTAAAATAAGAGCACTGGTTAACAATTTCTTCAATTGTTGGAAGCTCATTTCACATTCTGTTTTCCATTTAAACTTCTTCCCCTTCCTTTGCAAGGAAGTGATGGGATGAGCTATTCTCGAAAACCCTGCAATGAACCTTATGTAGTAGCTAGTTAGACCAATGAAGGATCTGAATTTTTTCACATTCTTAGGTGTTGTCCACCCTTTAATGGCCTCAATCTTTTCAGGGTCTACTGCTATCCCTTCTTCATATATGATATGCCCCAAATAGTGAATTATGTTTTGATAAAATGAACATTTTCTCAATTTGGCATACAACTGATGCTCTCTTAGCACTTGCAACACCATCCTCAAATGATGCTCATGTTCTTCTTCCGACTTGGAATATGCAAGGATGTCATCCAAAAAGACAATGAAAAACTTGTCTAAATATTCTCAGAAAACACCATTCATTAAGAACATGGAAACAACTTGTGCATTTGATAACCCAAATGGAGCCACTGTGAACTCATAATGACCATACCTTGTCCCGAGGGAAGTCTTGTTGATGTATTCCTCTTTAATGCTTACCTGATGGTATCCCGATCTGAGATCTATCTTTGAAAATATCCTTCCATCCTTCAATTGATCGAAGAGATCATCAATCCTTGGTAGAGGATACTTGTTCTTTATAGTCACTTTGTTCAACTGTCTGAAATCGATGCACAATATCAATGTCCCATATTTACTCTTCACGAATAAGACTGAGGCACCCCAAGGTGACACACTTGAGTGTATGTACCCCTTCTTTAAAATTTCTTCCAACTGCATTTGCAACTCCTTCATCTTTGGTGTATTCATTATGTAAGGATTCTTTGATAATGGAGCTACTCCATACATTAAATTAATAGAGAAATCAATACCTCTCTTTGGAGGTAATCCTAGTATCTCCTTGAACACATCTTCGAAATCTTCCAGGACTGCATGATCCTCCATATTTGGCACCTTATCCTTATATTCTTCCTCTATATGGTCTGCAAATATTTGACAACCCTTCCTGTAACACTTCTTCAGCTGCATTGTTGAGATTTCTTGGACAGTAACTTCCCTGGGAATTCCTTGGACTGCTATCTAATCCCCTTCCTCATCCAAGAAAGTGAATGCCTTGTTATGACAGTATAATATGGCATGGTGTTGGTCCAACCAATACATACCAATTAGGAAATCATATGATCCCAAAGAAAAGATGTTCAAATCTGCCTTGGTACTTAATCCATTCATGCCCGTTGGACATGATTTAACCAACTCAACAACCTTTCTCTTGGCTCCTGTAGCCAACTGCACCATCCAAGATTTCCCATGCTTTCTTCTTGGTAATTGAAATATTTCCACTACATTAGGATATACATAGATATGAATAGCCCCTGAGTAAATTAAAATAGTAAAGGCATGGTTATTGATCATACCTTTGACTTCAATCATGTGTGATTGAAACTTAGTTTGCTTGTTGTCCATGGATGGATGGTACTCTTCTGCCCATGTCCTCCACTGTTTCTTCTTGCTAAAACTTGTGAACAACTCTCACCTTGTCCTTTCTGTGAGGGAAATATATATACTTATGATCTCCATTACAGCCCCAACATTGTATAGGTGTCTTCCTTTGCCTTTACCCACCTACTTCAACCATCCTAGGCTCCCTCAAAATTGGCTATCCTTGAGGACTATTTCTGAAAAATGGTGGCTTGTTTTCCTTCTATTACACATCAAAATTAATCACTTCAATAGTGTCGCAAGTGTCGTCATTACAAGTGTCAAAAGTGTCACATTTTTTCCATAAGGGTCGCAAGTGTCGTAGACATCATACAGTATCTTGCCTATGTCGTGTCTCGAACAAAATCACAAGGACACTTCAAAGACTGGTTTAAGAAGGAGAAATCATATGATGAAGAGTACAAATATTTTTCCATGAAAAAACCCACTTAAAAATGAATTTTGAAGGCCAGCGCTCCCCTACCCACTGTCAGGGACTGTCAACGCTCCCTACCCTTCTTTGGGGGAGAGTTCCAACACTATCTGCACCCTTCTGAGGAGCGCTAGGAATTTTTAAGGAAATTTTGGGCAACGCTCCCCTACCCACTGTCAGGGAGTTCCAATGCTCCCTACCCTTCTTTGGGGGAGCGTTGCAACACTCTGTGTCCCATTTTGAGGGAGCATTGGGCTGTTTGAGGGAATATTTGAATGTTGAGGAAAATCAGGGAAAACTCCCCCTCATCTCTGGAGTTAGTTGGATTCAAATATGAGGTCAAGGCTAGATCTTAGGGAGGATCCAAAACCGATGGAGAAAGATCCTCAACATATCCCAAGAATCTCTAAGGTGGTTGGGCCTCTCCAAGCTTATATAAGGAGGCCTTCTCATGGTAAAAAACACATGGAGTTTTAGAGATACCGAACTTATGATCTCATGAGAAGTGGTATTGAGGACATTGAAGGCATCAAACTTATGATCTCATAAGAGAGATAATGAGTGAGGCATATTCATTTTGATTGTGGATTATTTGAGCAAGGGGCTGGACAAGGAGAGTTTGAAGATGCTGTTGCAACTTCATCAAAGGTCTATAAGTATTTCTATCTAGTTCTCATTAATACATGTGCTTGGCCTGTTTCTTTCAAGGTTGTGTATGTCTACATGAACTTGTCTTTGATAGATAAATATAATTTTGGATTAATCATGGTAGAATAGGAACTTGTTTTGTCTTTGTTTTTATTGGATTGCAAGACTTGTTGAAGAGCTCGGGGATCAAGGCTCAACTTGGACAGGGCAAGGACAAGCATCGACAAAAAGGTACATTCTTCTTCCTTTTCTCTATTTGGTTGACTTATATAGGTTTAAAATGATGTCAATGACCAAAGTTAGCACCTTTCTGTCTTGATCTTAGAGATTTAGGGTTCAAGAGGAAAACCACTTGTTTGCAGGGAAATTTTCCTGTAACATAAATTAGCGACTCCACTGGGGATTGAAGCTTTCAGTTTTGGTTTCCTTCCTTGGTCTTGTTTTTTGGAATTTTCTCACCTTTATATATTATTCATGTTGTGTTTCTGATTCTTAGATGTGTTGTTGGCTCCTGGATTCATCCCATAAAAACTCAATTTCTGGATTTTCCTGAGTTTTTTTTTTTATTTCTAGGCAAGTTTTTGAGTTCTAAGAGGCTAGTGCTCCCCTACCTCTACTATCAGAGTGCTGACACTCCCTTGCAGGATCCCACAGAGCATTGTAACACTTTGTACCCTTGGAACAAGGAGCGCTGGTCTCCTTTTTGGAGGAGTTTTTCCCTTTTCTGCTCAGATTTTCTCAGCTTGTTTTGTGGAAGTATTTACCCAGACTTTGTGATTGGTTTGTAAAGTTATTTAGGTTGATATTTGGTTCTTATAACCCCTTATTTTCTTTATTGGAGCTTGAAATTTTTTCAGAAATGTGAAATTTCCCTTTCTATCCGCTTGTTTTGTCGAGACAATTTGAGTGATTTCTCTTTCTCCCTGTCTTTTCTTGGATTCTTCTTTGCATCCTCTTGTAGTCCTTGAATGCTTGATTGGTTGTAGAATCCTTGATTGTGTTCTTTTCAAAACAATTTTCTACTTGTTTTATTTCATACCTCACTACCTTGAGTGCATGATTTGTTTGTATCCTTTTTGCTTCGTGTCTTTTGCATCTGCAATTGACTCTTTCTCCTAATTGAAAGTAGTAGAACATAAAAGGATTTGTATTTAATTTCTGTATACATCATAATCAAACAAAGAAGATACTTTCATTCTTGCTTTTGGGTAGTGAAACTAGCTTGCATTTGAAGTAGCGAAATTGCATGTTTTTTTGGCATTTTGGGACATTGTGCATTTGGAATGATAAATGTTTTATCCCTCTCGTAATATAGCTTTCATAGAAGTGAAGTATTTTCATTCTCATTTCTTTTCATAGTTTAGAGTTGGTCAAAACATCATTTAGTCCACTCCATTTTCCTCTTGAGTAAACAATAGCCTTAAAATCAAGCGTTAAACTAAAATTTATCGGACATTTTTTCTATTAGCAAACCTACATTAGCTTAAGGTGTTGGGATTTGGAATAGGTTGAAAGGGTAAATTTCCAAAGCTGTCAAAAAAACTTAGCATCTTGTGATAGGGAGAGAAAATCCAATTTTCGTTTAAGCTTACTGGGATCCCCCTCTCACATAAGGGTTACTCACGAGGTCACATTCGGGAGAGTTACGGAGATTATCCCTCTGTGGTTCAACCATTCATAGTAGTCAGGTTGCATATTGGGGGTTCTTCTTGAGGCTCAAATGTATTCATTTGGTCTCGGTGCTTCGTGAATTCCGAATCCATTCGGGGTCCTCTGGAGTTCTACTGGTCCACTTGTCCTCAGTTCTCTTGAAGGATTTCAGACTTGTTATTCTGCCCATACGTTCGGACTGGACTGTTGACTGTACCCGCCCAGGGGATGACTACGAGTTGGTGACCTTAGTAGCCATAATATTCAGGGTCTTACGCAAGGTGTCGATGAAGGTAAGTCTCACTGTACCTGGAACAAACGTTGGTCAATCTCACTCAGGCTCCTTGGAGGGTAAATCCACAATTACTACGTGGAAGCTTGTACCAAGGCATAAGTTTGTTAAGCAAGTTTCCAATGTAACTAATCCACCCAATCTATCCCCGCCTCTTCCTATATTGATCTCGTGACGTTGGATTTCATCACCAACTAGTGATTTCATTGTGGGAAGTTTTGTTTGATTGTTTGCTTCTTATATTCATAGTTTGTGTTTTTTTTTTTACTTAGTGGACCTTAGGTCGAGTCAGTGTTAATGGCATCAACTCCTGGGAGTACCAATGGAGGAACCCCTTGTCCTGGGGAACCTTTCACCTTTCCTTCTTTTGGAAACATTGTTCCTCCGTACATTGCCACACTGAGTCTTCCGGGACTCACAATCGGATTACTAGTTTGGTTTTTCCCCACTCCGGTGATCTCAAATATTCCCAGTGCTTCAACTGCACCTAATGCTTCAGATGTTAGTACACCACCCACACATCAACCTCATGTCAAATTTTCTCCTTCTTCACCCATTAATTCTCCTTCCTTTTCTCCTTCTTCACCTAGTGAAAGATCTAAATCAAGTAGCCAGGTTGATAAGAAGAAGAAGAAACAAAACCAAAAGGGAACAAGCCTCCAACTAAATCAGATGTTGGATCCAAGCAACTAGCTACTATTAATAGTACTGGGAGTGTTGATGAGGTCAAAAAGATTAAAACGAAGAATCTGAAACCCAAATTCCCTTACAGTCTTTGTAAGGGTGACCACTTTCTGAGGGATTTCCTTAGTCTTCCTAAGGTCTTAGAAATTTGGTCCTCCATATCATCAGCCTCTACTAAACAAGCTAGTGATGCCCCATCAACTAGTGATGTTAAGGTTGGTAAGAAGAAGACAACTGTAAAATTTCCTTGTATGTTATGCGAAGGTGATCATTATTCTCACATTTTTCCTCGTATGGACGAGGCTTATTCTCTTTTAGAAAATCTTCAAATCCCAACTGGTTATCATAATATTTCCCCCAACCCATCATTACTTGATGGAATGGTCAATCTGGTTCCATCCCCGGTCAGTCCAGTTGATCAGGTGGTCAATCTAGTTTCATCCCCAGTTGAACCAATACCCAAAGTAGTTGATCCAGTTCCATCATCGATCAACCCCACTTTTCATCTGAAATGTGAAACCCAACTGACTAATTCAGTCCCGTCATTGGTCAGTCCCACCCTTCATCTGGAGAGTGAGAACATGGTCAATCCCACTCCTCCTATGACGAGTTCCAAAGTGGTTTCTCCAGTCCCTTCATCGGTCAGTTCGATTGATCATGTCGTCATTTGGTGACGTCCTTATTTGAACCAATTGAAAAGTGGTTGATCCGATCCCATCTTCGGTCGATCCCACTCTCCCCTTAGAGAGTGTAACCCAAGTGGTTGATTTGTTTCCACCTGTCGACCCCATTCTCTCCTTGGAGAATGAAACCCAAGTGGTCGATTTGATGTCATTATCAATCGATCCTACTCTCTCTCTAGAGAGTAAACCCGATTCTTCCCACATTTTTCTCGTTGATATAGAATCTACCGTGTTGGGGGGCATTCCTCCTTCTCCTGCGAAACCCCCTCAAAGTAATGAGGCCATCCTTTTTTATTGGGGTGTGCTAAATAGACCTCGTCTTTCCTCTCACATTCCCTTCAAGATTACAGTACAAGTTTGTGGTCGGGACGTTCCTCATTGCGTTGATAGATGAAGGTTCGTTCATTAGTATTTTGTCCTCTATTGCTTGGAAAGCTTTGGGTTATCCTCAGCTTGTACCGATTACCCAGACCTGTTCTCTTTCAGCAGAAGAACTAGTCACCCTTTAGGGATCCTTCCTTAGTTTCCCATAACTTTGGGAGGGAAAATTGTCTTTATTGATGTTATGGTAGTCCAGGACCCCTTGGATTTTGATTTACTCCTTGGGCGAGATTATTTCTATGTCATGAAAGATATTGTGTCCACTCTCTTTCATGTGATATCTTTCCCTCACGATGGAATAATGGTGACTTTTGATAAAATTTTGTTCGTTGGCCATGACTTGACCATCAACCCAATGACCTCCCTAAACGGGTCTTATATGGAGACGGTATCACCCCCGCCACAAGTCAATTATGTGGTGTTATCTCCCATGCCTTCAGCTGCCGATGAAGATGAATTAGATCCGGTATTTGACATGGTGATCTCTTTGGTAGGGATATTGGAGCCCGATCTCCTTACCCCTGACGAGACCCGCGACATGTGTTCCTTCCAGATCATTCTTCTTCCATCCAGTTAAGATCCCTTGGAAGCCATGACCGAGTTTTGTCCCTTGACATGGTGTCCTTCCAGATCATTATCCTCTTGGAATCCATGATCAAGAAGAGTCCATGAGCATAGTTTATCTTCTATGTGGCAAGCTCGTTAAAAAATGAAACAGAAGTCATGAGCATAGTTTCTCTTCTAAGTGGCAAGCTCGTTAAAAAATGAAACAAAGGTCTTGAGCATAGTTTTTCCTCTCTGTAACAAGCTCGTTAAAAAATGAAACAGAAATCTGGGGATTGAACCTAGAGCCTTGAGCATATTTATTTTCTTGTTTCAATATCGTTAAAAAATGAAACAGTCACCTCTCATACCAACTCGAGTCTTTCGTTAGGTCTCATTTTTGAACCTTCATTTCATCCACCTGTATCCTTTTTCTCCATCTAGTACCGAAATTGGTGACAAACTCAAAGTCGGTGAATGATTTGAAGCTTGGGGGTCATGTCTCCAGCCTTTGATTATATTTCTAGAGTTATGCCACTAGATTTTCAAGTTGGGGGCATAGTACCGACCATCCATGGGTATCCCAACCTTTGGAAATTACATTGGGAATTTAAAGGCATAGTTTAATTTTGTTTCAAGCTTGTGTAAAAATGAAACCAATACCGAGCTTAGTATTTGTTCTTTCTCACGCTTGAAAATACATGAGAATGTAACCGAGTAGACTTTTATCACTTTTTTGGAATCGTAAAGGTTATACAAAAAAGGAACCCCTTGGAGTCTCCTTTAAGCTCTTTTAAGACCCTCTAAACATGAAAAGATTGTCAAGTGATCTTGCTTCCTTTCCCACTCGTTAAAAGGTTTGAAAGGGCATCTTTTGAGTGATAATTTATCTCTTTTTCGGCCTCACAAGACAAATTACGAAAAAGGACAACCCTGCAGTCATCTTTAAGTTCTTTTCAGACTCTCTAAACATGAAAAATCACCAAGTTTACCTTTTTTGGACTCGTTAAAAAAATCATACATTGAAGGGCCCATATGGGACTGAACCTTTACTTCTTCTAGTTCATTAAAAAAAGGAAGAGGGACTTACTGAAGGTGAGTTATATCGAGCATGTGGTATACTCCTCAAGTTCGTTAAACCAAAAAGAGGTACTCGTCTATCTGGATGGGCGAAAAAATTGAAGCAAAACAAGCAATTTTTGGGAACATTACAGGTCACTCTTACGGTCGCCCTTGAACACGACACTTTGTCTTTCCATAAATTTTAATTCGCTGAACCTCTGCACTGAACTAATCCTCTGAGTTTCTTTACTCCTTTGGGTCACCCAACGAAAGTCACAGTATCCACTGCATCATCATGTTTTGGTCCATGTCATGTTTATGCTGTTGTGCCTCAGTGTTCAAGGGAAGTATCTGCCTCAAGAGTCAACCATCACAAATATCTTATTTCAATACTCGTGTTAGTCCATGTTCATTTGATCTACCAATTTACATCTCTGTGTCAGTTTCATGTCATTGATGGGGGATACATTAAGGCCCTCCTGCGATGAGTCTGTTCCTATCAACTTTAGTGCATTATCTGGGAATTAGACTTAGAAACCAGTTAGTACCTTGGGACCTGCATGCCTCAATGACAAGCCTCCTCGCTTCCGACAGTGGGTTTACATCATTGACCCCCGATTGGATGATTCCACGGATGTTCGAATTCATCTCATCTATTCACATTTTCTGGAATGTACTAGGGTACCTTGGGAATCATTGACATCAATGGTGATTTCCCTTGCACTTGTTAACGATTTACATCATTGACTGGTAATCAAGTGGTTTCTGCCATGTTCGACATCATGACATCTATTCACATGGTTAGACTCGTACTATATCGGGATTGGTAAGAAGACCCTAGGTTGAGTGATCACTCTGATATGTACTTTACCCAGGTTGCGATGGAGTTTCTCTTGAATATTAACACATATACTGTCACTTAGATCCACTTTGTATTGATTTGTGGCTATGTCTTGTCGTTTCATAGATCCACTGTGTATTTTTCGTGGCTATGATTAGTTTATGTCATGGAAGTATAGATCCACATTGTATCTTTGGTGGCTATACCTCTTTGTTAATATAATTATGGATCCACGATGTATCTTATGGCGGCCATACCTTGCAAGTTTTTGTCACCCAATCATAGGTATGCCTGCCTTGGGTTTGAAACATATCAGAATATTTGTTTGATGGTTGTGTGAAGCTTCTGCTAGGTTCTCCATGTCCATATCCTTGCTCGAAAAAGTCTACAAAGTACTTCAGTCATCAGTTTTCATCTTCTAACTTCGCACTTTGGGGGGAAATTTGTTACACATCAAAATTACTCACTTCAATAGTGTCGCAAGTGTCGCATTTTGGCCACAAGGGTCACAAGTGTCAAAGACATCATACAGTCATCTTGCCCATGTTGTGTCTCAAATGACATCACGAGGACAGTTCAAAGACACCCTCAAAGACTGGTTTAAGAAGGATAAATCATCTGATGAAGAGTACAAATATTTTTACATGAAAAATCCCACTTAAAAATGAATTTTGAAGGCCAACGCTCAACTACCCACTATCAGGGAGTGCCAATGCTTCCTACCCTTTTTTGGGGGAGCATTCCAACACTCTGTGCACCCATCTGGAGGAGTGATGGGATTTTTTAAGGAAATTTTGGGCAGTGCTCCCCTACCCACTATCAGGGAGTGCCAGCGCTCCCTACCCTTCTTTGGCTTAGCGTTGCAACACTCTGTGTCCCATTTTGAGGGAGCGCTGGGTTGTTTGAGGGAATCTTTGTCTGTTGAGGAAAATCATGGAAAAATCCCCCTCATCTTTGGAGTTAGTTGGATTTGAATCTGAGGTCAAGGCTAGATCTTAGGGAGGATCCACAACTAATGGAGAAAGATCCTCAACCTATCCCAAGAATATCTAAGGTGGTTAGGCCTCTCCAAGCTTATATAAGGAGGCCTTCTCATGGTAAAAAACACATGGAGTTTTAAAGATACCAAATTTATGATTTCATGAGAGGTGGTATTGAGGACATTGAAGGCATCAAACTTATGATTTCATAAGGGAGATAATTAGTGAGGCATAGTCATTTTAATTGTGGATTATTGAGCAAGGGGTTGGATAAGGAGATATGGAAGAGGCTACTACAACTTCATCAAAGGTCTGTAAGTATTTCTATCTAGTTCTCATTAATACATGTGCTTGGCCTGTTTCTTTCAAGGTTGTGTATGTCTACATGAACTTGTCTTTAATATATAGATCTAATTTTGGATTAATCATGGTAGAATAGGAAGTTGTTTTGTCTTTGTTTTTATTGGATTGCAGGACTTGTTGAGGAGCTTGGGGATCAAGGCTCAACTTGGACCGAGCAAGGAAAAACATCGACAAAAGGTACATTCTTCTTCCTTTTCTCTATTTGGTTGACTTAGCTATGTTTAAAAGGATGTCAGTGAACAAAGTTAGCACCTTTCTGTCTTGATCTTAGAGATTTAGGGTTCAAGAGGAAATCCACTTGTCTATAGGGGGATTTTCCTATAACACCGTCTGCTTCTTCTCCTTCTTAAACTTCCTCTTGTCTTCCCAGGATATTTGGAAAGTTGGCTTTCCCTTATGCTGATCATATAAACATTTTTCCTTCCTTATGGTTTCTTCCATAGTTTTAGGATCATAATATTGGATTTTGTCACTGATAAAAGATGGCATCCCACTCAGATATATTTGTATCTTGACTGCCTCATCCTTAATGAAAGGGACATACATCAACAACTCTGGAAATTCCTTTCATATTCATCTATAGTCATGCTGCCCAATTTAAGTTCAAAGAACTCTTTCATCTTTTTGTCATAGTATCTCTTGGTTAAGTACTTCTTTTCAAAATGTTTCTTGAATTCCTTCCAAGTCACATTTTTCTCCTTGAGGCGTTTTACTTGCACTAGTTGATCCCACCATATGGATGCCTTTCCTTTAATTTGGTAGATGGAAATTCTTCCCTCTGCATGAGAATAATATTTTTTCAATTGGAAGTACTTCCTCATGCCTAACATCCATGTCTCAACATCTTCATCCTTCTTATGCTCTCCATCAAAAGTAGGAGGTTTGATCTTATTCATTTCTCCTTTCAACTCATCCACCCCAGACCTCCTATGTTTCTTGAAAGGGGATGGACTTGAGCTACTATGTGCTCTCCTATGGGAATGCTTTTGGGAGTGTTGGTGATGTATGCTACCACTTCTTCCTCTTCTTTCCTCATCAGGGGACCTGTGGTTCTCTGATTTGTTGGATCCACTTTCCTTATCCAACTTATTTTCAATTATTTCCAGGATCCAAATTAACTTCATATTGAAGTCTTCCTATTGTTCCTTGGCACTGTTAAGACTTTCGTTATCTTCCTGGTGAATTTGGACATTTTTTTGCAAATTCTTAATGATTTTCATCAGACTCACTTCTTTATCTATTTATTATCCATGCCCATTGGAGTTTGTTCCTTCAAATCCAAAATGGACATCCATTCCTCTAACTTCATCCTCTAGACTATAAGCATTCTATGCTTCCTCCATTTCTCTTCACTAGGTAACAATCATGTTTGGTCCTGACAATTGCTAACTTCTATTTTCTGTGGGGTTTTGTCGATCAAGAATCCCCATGGCTCTATCTCTGAGCCCTGTTATGTTCTACAATTCACCTTCAGGTGCTAGCCCCTTTCTCTTCAATCCTTAAATCGCATGTGACCATGGTTGTGACCAAGTGATATTAGTTGGGCATTTATCTGGAGCCTTGAAACTTCAGGGCTATGGAACTTTGGAGGTTTCCCTTTCTGTACCTCACAACTAAACTTCCGGAGTGCCGCATTGGTGAACTCGCGAAGTGTGGTGGATCAAGGGTCCACGAATTCCCAACATCCAATGACTGTTATTTACTAGGGAACTTCGGGCTTCGTGAGTTCCATTCTGTCCATACTCTCAATCCTTCCGAAGTGCCAAGTCTCCAGACTGCTGCATCTGTTTCCAGGTGTCATTTCTTGATCAACGGTCGAGATTAACTCTGGCCTTCTGACTTCGGGCTTCAAGGCTCTGGGACTTCAGAGCTTTGATTTTTGGAGACTTCGGAGGATTTCACATCTGCACACCCCAAAACTCCTGAACCGCGAATCTATGAATACTTCAATGCCACTCTTGGTGACGTTATCACATCACGTCACTTCGGCATTACGGGACTTTGGGGATTTCTCTACTCAATTCTAAATATAACACCTTTCCTCCGAGGTACCAAGTCTCCATACTTCCTGATGTGGCGCCACACATATTTTGGGGTCAAGGTCTCGTGGGCCCGGTCTAGTTAAATTCTTCACCAAGGTTTAAGCTACTTTATGTAGTCATTAGGGGCCCCACTACCCATGCTCGAGAGGAGTGCCACGTAGCAGAATACTAGAAGCAGACACGTGGCCCAATATGACTGGTGACACATGCCATGTTCTAACAAACATTTCTATCTTCTACAGGTTCTTAACTCACTAACACGTGGCACACATCCCATTTGTCCACATCATCCCTGGTGATGTCAGCAGGCCACGTCACTTCGAGACTTCGGGCTTCGAAATATTTTACACTTGCATTCCTCAAATATCTCGAACTCTGAAATTCCAAACTACTTTACCTTCTAGGGTCCACATGGTACAACTACCAACAATTAAGGTGGTGGCACATGGCACGTCTAGGAAGGGTCCAAATCACCAATGGTGATGTCAGCATGCCACGCCACTTCTGTTCTTTGGCTTTGGGATTTTTCACACTAGCACACTCCAATTCTCCCGAACGTCAAACTCCTAAACAAGTTGATCTTACGACATGTGTTTCTTTCGATGAACGGTCCGGATTAACTCCGGACTCTGGGACTTCAGGCTTCGGTATTTTTCACACTAGCATACTTTGTTTCTCCCGAACGTTGAACTCTCAAAATGCTATGAGATGTATGGCTCACAATCAATTGCGCACAGATATGATGGCTGAGATATATTTTTTCACAATTGCACCTTACCTCTTGCTCTTGTCTTGATCTAACTACTCTGAAATATTCTTTCTGAAATCCAATGGTAAACATTTCTCCCCGAATCTACGGTGTAGATCCTCTTTGAGACTTCGAAACTTCAGGCTTCAGCCCCTTTTTTTTCTTATAACACATAAAATTATCCAAAGTCATGAAGTCCGAAGGACTTGGAGGTTAAATATCTAGCACCTTCCTCCAGATATGACAGTTGTAAAGGATCTGCTTCCTCCTAAACAGATCCTATGACCCAATTCCAAACTTCGTGGCTCAACATAACGGTTGTTGTGGCTTCTTTCTCTATTTCCATTCCCTAAGACATTATAATTCTTGAGCTTTTGAACATAGTCCCAATGTTCACACGGTGCCTTCTTGGCACCCAGAGATGCTGAGGTTCATAAATTGTCCCTCTCGAAAACAATTCACTCTGAGACCTTTGTTTCGTTAATCACTAACATGGCCCATCGAGGCTCAGTGTCGAAACCATGGCTCTGATACCAACTTGTAACGTCCCCAACCACCACCAACAGGCCGAAAACGCTACCTAACGACTATATATTTTACTTCTCGGCTCTAATAGCAATTTGTGACGTCCCCAACCACCAACAGGTCGGGCAAGCTCACTTTTGTAAACATAATTTTTTCTCTGATACCAACTTGTAACATCCCCAACCACCACCAACAGGCCAAAAATGATACCTAATGACTGTATCTTTTACTTCTCGTCTCTGATACCAATTTGTGACATCCGCAACCAACAATCGATCGAGAAATGCCACTGAGATAGACTTCTTTTGTGGAAATATTCAGATATAAAACTTAACAGGAAATAAATAGAGATAACATCTGATATTCACACACACACACACACACACACATATCTAATGCAATTAAACATACATCAATACTCTTCTCATACACCTGTTCATGCAGAAGCAACATTAACACATACATGCAATATATATATATATATATATATATATATATATATAGGCATTACTCATCAATTATAACACATGTACAAATACACAACATACATTAACATAAAATTGGTACTTATATTTTAATTGAAGTACACCAACTGTGTGCAGACCTTCCAAGAATCTCCCAGCCTTAGACCACGCTGCTCATCACTCTCAGTAGTGGGTCACCCTCGAGCTGGGACTAAACTCCACCAGGAAATGGATTCCTAGGCTAGGCAGGGACAACAGGAAGTTGCATAGTACAACATGAAGTATTTTCTTCAAGGAGCCACTTACGCCCACAACTCACAGACTCTCATTCCCCACATGCCTGTCCCACCCCAGGAGTGTACACCTTCACTATCCAATAGTCCATCGACTGTTACACCTCCCTTTCCTTGGGATTCAACAACAGGCCAGATCAAGAATTCTCAGAGCTCTGTAGCTTCTATTGGACTCCCTCCAGGAGAACCCACTTCCTCAACACACTCTCTCACCTAGAGAGAGTTTCTCACAGGCCTGACAACCTACTTCTTCTATCCATGGGCTTGACAACCCACTTCTTCACTCCCACTCCTCCACACACGGGCACGAAGATGGAAGAAATAGAAACTAGACTTAGGAACAACACTGATGGAATAATAGACATGCAACCCGCAGGGTATAGGTGTAGCAAGGGTGTCAATACGGGTTTGTTTCATAGGCTCGGTGTGGTTCATGAATTCAACAAGTCGTACCAGGGTACTCATGCTTTCTAGGTGCACTGGTGCAAAATGGCCAAGAGAAGCCCCAAAAGAGTATGAATTATCAATTATATTACATTTGCCTGAGTTGACACATGGCGCTCATGAAGTGTGTTCCTCTCCATTTGGAAGTTGTACCCCTTTTTTCAAAGGAACTTAGGATATATTCATATCCCACTCACAACATTTAGAATAATAATATATTATTCTTAGCCCCTCATTCCAGCCTCTTAGCCCCCTTCCCTTACCCATCCTAGTGGAGCTTAGTCCCCCATAACTCTTTCTTCGTGGTCGGTCTACACGCAACGATGTATTTCTTATTAACGATCTGCATAATTACATATACAAAATTAGGCGCATTGTCCTTAGCCTCTAGGATCTCCAGCCTAATAAACACATAATCCTACCAGCTTATAATTACTTGGCTCACCAGCCTATAAACATCATTACATTCATAATTACAACTGGGGCTCGGCCTTGGGGTATTACGGGAAAGTTCATGAAACTAATAGCCTCAAGATCTCAAGAGTTTTCCAAGTGGAGAAACCATAAATTCCACTTCCTTGAGATTACACATGTCAAAGAATAAGAGAAAAGTGAAGTGAAAAAAAAGTGTATAGCTTATCTCTCCACTAGATAGGTTTTCCATTCAAACAATGAGACATATAATCCAAAAAAGAAAATCAACAAGCTTATGAGTAAGAATGATCTAATAAAAGATGTATCGGCATGACCCAAACATGTTTGTATTTTCTGATTATGAATAAATTGATTTTGAGTTCAAAGAGTGTTGAATAATGCGGGACACAATAAATGGATAAGTTACAACCCATAAGAAATTCACATCTTGAAAATTGTTACTATGGTTGAAATGAAAATAAATGTTGGAAACTCGAATATTAGTATCTTAGAAGTTGCATGGAGATGTTCTGTTAAGGTATTTACAACTCCCAAACATTTAAATGGATTTCAATAACAGATACGTGTGTAATTCTCAACCATGATAAAAATAATATTACTCAAGAATGTAACCATAATGAGTGAGAAAAAATGAGCAAATCCAAAGGATGGAAGATGCCTTACAAGAAAATATCAGGTCTGAAATATCATGAATTGGCAGAAGTGAGATTGATTCTGTGGTCAATTAGTGTGTTGGGGATAAATTATTGGTTCCCAAAAAGATATCAACAAAAGATATAATATAAGAGTGTTGTCCACAATGCCAAAACATGTTTCCAAGCAGCCTGAAACAATATCTCTTGTTGTTGTGTATTAGATAAAAATTCAGTGAGTAGAGCTACATGATAAGAGAGGAAGCTCCTCTTCAAAAAAACTAACTAAACATAGCATAAGACATATGCATCCAATGCCCAGAAATTGAAACTAAAAGTGCTAACAGAAAATAACTCAAAAGAAATAAAAAATCAACAAAGTTTATTATGCTAAAAAGGTCTAAACAGAAAAGTCATGTTGGNTCATATTGATAATTCATGAGAAATATATCGAAGTAAGATTTCTCCAACCATGCTTCAATTCTATCATAAAATGTGCCATGACTATCATATATTTGATGGAGGGAGTTCAAAAGAAAGTAGCATACTAAATGAGAATCATGCATAGAATATGTGTAAAGTGTGTTCGGTGAGAGAATCTCCATGCCAATGAAGTTGTTTATCCCTGAAGATGAACCAAAAGAATGAGGTCCTGACATAACCATTGGTGTACACTGAAGTGCCTCATTATATTTGCAAGCCTCCCTAGACTCTTACTTCAAGCAACCATCAATTTGAGATGAACTAGTGGAGTCAAATGATATATGTGGACTAGCACATGTCATTATATAAGGTAAATCCTCGAAACAATGGGGGAATCCAGTAACATGAACAATATCAGCTAAAGGGTTGATTGAACAAGAAGATTCTCTAGCATTAATAAAAAATGAAAGTGAAGAAAAAGGAGAAGACACGGTCTGATATACATCTGCTACAACATTCCCTTCATCCCATGAGAAAGGTTGATAAGGCTTGGTTGTGATTAGTTCATGGGAAGACGTCTTATCCTCTCTATCTTCCATATGTACATTTCCCCCATCAAGTATTTCAAAAGGATTTGGATCCATTGAGTTTATTTGAATGGGGTGGTCGGTGGTTTCCTGCAAAGTTAAACCATTAAAGAGATCATGATACACATGAAAATAAGTGGAATAATTAAGAGGATTAAAAACCTCTCTAGAACAAGAAATTTTTTCAGAAAGTGACTCTGTGAATGGTATTTTCTCCTCTTTAATCACACTGTTTGATGCATACTAGGAATGGATTCACCACCAACACATTCTTCCTCAAGATGGTTTTCCTCATCCAAGCAAAAGGTAGATTTTTGTGATAAAATAAGTATGTCTTGTATGTTGATTTTGTTTTTCCTAAAGTGAAAATATCAGTGTGGTTGTCTTGCTCCTACACAACATGAGGATTTGAAATATCTTCCAAAGAATATTCATAGTTATAAGAGGGGAGAAAATGAAAATAATTCTAAAAAAAAAGAATTATTAATAAATGATTCATCAACAATAGGAAAAAATTCTTGCTCTATCTCAGTTATATTAGGATAATTTTTAACAGTAGAACAATTTGAATTAAGAGGAATTAAATTTAAATTATCCATGGGTGAGGAAGAATTAATTTCACAAGTGTCTAGATTTTTTGCATTGACAAAATGATTGGCATTTAAAGTTTGCTCCATAAATTCCTCCTCCATTTATTGTGATGGAAAAGATGATGTAGAATAATGATAACCTGACATAACTATCAGTGTAACCCGAAGTGTCCCATTATTAGCAGGAAAACCCTCCTCTTGGTCAACTATAGAAAAATCTGAAATTGAATTTACACAAGAGGCCTCTTTTTCTTCACAAGGAAAGAAAGGCATATCTGATCTATATCCCCTACAGTAAAGAAATTTCCAAACATATGAAGTCCATCTAAACCATTAGCATTTTCAACATTTTTATTTAAATCCAAATCAACATGTGGAGAAAGATTAAAATGTGATTTAGATTCTTCATTCAAGGGTTCATATGTTTCATTAGCAAGAGAAACCAAACAAGAAATAAAATCATTGTTAGAGGGATATCGTCCAAAGGAAATCTATAGTAAATATGAGTAAATCTGACAACAAAATATGCAATAGATTTATATCCATTCTTCCTAAGCTTTAAAATTTCTACACATAAATTATAATAATCATAATTCTCAAAAGCATGCAAAAATTCATGCATAAATTGTTCCCATGTGTGAATAGAGGTGGTCAAAAAAGTCTCACATGAGCTCTTGACTTGACCTGCAAAACTGAGAGTGAACAACCTGCAAAAAAAATTACCATTAGTAATATTGTGAGAACCAAAAAAATTCCAAAATTTAAAAGCATGTTCAGATGTAGTTATCTCACTCTCACCATCAAAAATAAGTTGTGACAAGAAATGTAAAATATTTATAGTAGATTTGGGAGATATGGTATCATAAAAACAACTCTGCAAAGGGATATGGGATGGAGCCATTGGTAAATTAAAACAAAAATTAACAATAATGACTCCACAAGCTCAACTTGTCCAATGGCCCTCCTTCTGCCATTTCTGTTGACGGACCCCAATGGTTTGTCAAGAAGATGAGGGAGAAAATCTTATGGCAGCCCAATCAGACATAATCTCATTTGGTGTAGCATTTCCCGTGATTTTATGGGCCTTGATACCGCTCATAATTAAAAGAAATAAAATGGGAAAGACAACAGACTTCCCCCCAAAGAGTTCTATTTAATCCTAAGGATAATAAAACTAAAATAAAACTAATCTAATCCTAAATAATTCTAACCTATCTCGGGAGAAAAACTAAAAGAATGAGTACAACAAAAGGTAACACCATCAGAACTAGAAATAATTCATGTATTATAATGATATATGAAAACAATAATGCTACAGATATACAAGAAAATAGTTGAACAATACATATATAACATCATTTATGTACCCATAAGGAAACATGTGACAACATAAACAAACAAAACAAAGTGCAGAAATAGTTCATACAACATAATCATATCTACTCAGCTAGAAGATAAATGCATAAAGAATAGTCTCCAATACATCCATCAACATCACATATTTTTGAAATGCTTGTTTCTCTTTATTACTCAGAAGCAATAGTACCATATTTTGTTACAAAGGGAAAAAGTCCAAGTTATATCCTATCAATTCTCTTTTATAAGACAAAAGAGAGACCATTCTGTTCTCATGGCCTTTCGTTTCATTTTCCTTACGTTTATTTTCTCACATTTCTAAAATGAATATGTGAGTGTTATAAAGATAAGTTGAACATACTCATGGGTGATCATTTTCACCCTCAGGCAGTTTGCAAATGATATTCATTTAAAAATTATTGTTGATTATGTCTATTGACATTATTCTATGTTCCTCAGAAGTTTCTGAGTGTTTATGGCTTTGGCCTATTGAATGAATCATTCTATATTATTATCCTCTATCTCAACTTTCCATCGAGATATTTTTGGCTCGATTTCGTTGCATGTAGCTTGAGATATAGTTGTTTGAAGTCTGCACAGTGGGTTCTTCATCCGAATCCAGGTTATTTATGTGTTTTTCATTTTTGGACCTATTCTACTCAAAATCAGCCAACAATTGTTATCCCAGACTATTATTCTCTCCTACATATTTCCCCTGAGCTCTCTTAGGCCTGATTTCATTACTTGTAGCTCCATATATGACTCTTTGAAGTTTGTATGGCCATTCTTTCCCCCAAATCCGTGGATGTATGTTTTCTACATTTTATGATGTGTTAGGTTATATATTCATCCTGGATACATGTACCATTGTGTTCCTCTGTCCGATATATTTACAACGAGGTATCATGGGCCTCATTCCGACACATGTAGCTAAAGTTATGGATGTTTACAAATCATCACTCAACATTCATTGATCAAGCTCTTGGGTTAATCTGGACCATTGATTTTTGAATCTGTAAACAGAGAAATCCCACCTACGTAAGAGATCAACACTTAGCAATGAAATGAACTGACCTCTATGGATAGTTGGAGTAGAATATGAGCGGCATGGGACTAGCGACATGTAGCATGATTTGTTTCTAATTTTCCCTTCTTTAGAAAAATTAGGAAAATAAAAAATAAAATAAAAACGAGGATAAAAATATTTACTTTAATTTTACATTATTTACAATGATTTACAAAGTTGAAAATAAAAATGTACTAAAATTACCCTAGTGCCTGTTGGATTTGAACCTGTGACCTTCGAGGATGAAACACATCTTTTTAACCATTAGGCCAATTCATGTTTCTTATTTATCTATTCTACAAGAAACTAGTTAATCCATGAAAACTAAAAATGAATTTAAACAAAAAATTGGCAAGCGTCGTGATATGAAGTGTAATGTTCGATGAGGTTCTAAGTTTAAATCCCTGTGATTTACCCGTGCCTATGGAAGGGGCATACCTATGGAACCTAGAGGTTATAGTGGTAGCAGTCAGAATCGACCCCGTGTCACGCAAGTACAAGATTGACTCAGTTGTTGATTCCGTCAGTGATAAAAAAAAAAAAAAAATTAAATAAATGAAATAAACAAAATCAAATTATAGAGAGAGAGAGAGAGAGAGAGAGAGAGAGAGAGAGAGAGATCCCCCCTCCCCTCATCACCATCAGGATTATCGTGTGAGCTCACACTCCACACTACTCCACTATTCCCGAGGAAGAGCTCCTTTGACTCTCTTCGCTGACGATGGGTTGGGATTCACATAATAAAAATTAATAAAATAATCCCCCTTATTATTATAATGTATGCATTAGTCATCGAGATTCTGGGTAGGTGAGGGTATGGTAGCTTGAATGGATTCACCGACGACGATCGTCGACAATCCACTCCTGACCAATCTTAAATAAATTAATGAGACATTTAAACCCTTTCCCCTTGTCTCATGGTGTATGAAAAAAAACATTTAATTATTTCCCTTTTTGTGCACATTTTCCATTATTGTTTAGTTAATGTTCTCATACAACATCAAAATATTATGCATTACAAGTTAAATAATTTCTAGAAATCCCTATAATATAGGAAGTCTCGGTTTTCTAGGGAATCCCTATAAAATAGGGAGGCCTGGAAAATAGGACATGGGGAATACGTTTAGGTTTAGGTGGGAAATGGGGAAATAAAAAGGGTAAACTATATACAAGTTAGGAATTTGTAAAAAGTAAAAAAACATGAAAAGTGAAAATAAAAAACGTGAGTACATAAAATACAAATATTTACAAAATAACAAAACAAAATAAAATAAAAACAAAAATAAATTGAAATTGAAATAAAAATCAAATAATGTAAAATATATATATACAAAATTAAAATAAAATATTTTTAAAAATTATTTACAAAAATTAATAAAATAAAATAAAACAAAATAATATAATATAATTAAAAATTGGGAAAATTTGAAGGAAATTAGACAAGTCGAGGTTCCATGTCCCCTAGGTTCCACTGGTCAAGATTCCACACCTAGGGGCCAAAATTCAGAAAAAGTCATATATGGTAAGATTCATGAAACGAGACACTATGGAGAGGAGAAAGGACAAATGTGATCGAGGATGTGGTGATTCGACTGAAATGAAGGGAAAGTGACGAAGTAGAAATGAAGATGCTTCATGTGAGGATTTGATGTCTTAAGTAGCGAAAAGAAGAAGAAATAATATCGATGCTAACCTAATGTACGAAACATGTTAGTCCACTCAATATGCACATCTTAGAGGGAGGACAAGCTTGGATCACAAGGAGTGGATTGCCACCAAGTCTAGGAAAAACTCCTTACATCAGACACTATGGGTGAATGCGAGAGATAACTGACAAGCGTGTCATGAGACAGATCGACAAGGACTTATAATTAAGAGTGGGAATGGGATTTTTGCGTGGAGTAAGACAAAGAGAGGACCAGATACAAACCAATATGAAGAGGTTCGAGGATAGGCTCACGAGAAAGTTGGGTCTGATAGCCTTGGGGGTTTCAAACCTCGGGGTAATTGCAAGCAAAGGTGATATGCTTTCCATCAAGGAGAATCCATGGAAATAATTAAGGTTGAGTGTGTGTACAAGGATCAAAAGACCCCCCCACAGGCCTCTCAAGGCTGGAGTGATCACTCAAATGAAGCATCTCTACAAACTTTCTCCTACAAAATAAAGGAATGAGATCAACCAAATGATTAAAAGAAGACATGCCAATACAGTAAAAAATATATTCCATACCTTTAAACCAACCAATTTATAAGAAAGTTTTAGGATTATTTAGAAATAACATGGTGACTGTAGATGAGTGATTTGAAACTGAATGTGTCAAGTCTCAACTCAAAAGAAGGATCATCTAGTATGCGATTTGGACTTAGAGTTAGAAACATGTGAGTAGAATCTGCATGTTAAATCACAAATATAAAAACATGAAGCACAAACATGCCAGTATAAATGTGCATAGTTTGATTTCGTTAATCAGGACATGTAATAGAACAAACCATCTAGGTGTTGACGACAATTTTGGTCAACAGTGCTTAGCCAGCAAAGCGTTGCCAGGCTCCCTTCCGAATCACACTACTTGCGAAAAGTTTTTCTTATTCCTGTTAAGTTAGCACAATGTTAGTGACACTTGGCTTGTAAACCTATCACTAAAAATGGCCCTTTTTCCACTCCTCACATGATTAATGCTAGCATTTTTTACACATTGTCACCTTATGTTTAGACTCTCACATCTTCCTTTGTCCCCATATACACTACCCTCATCACCCTTTGTTTTCCTATGTCTCACCTTATCAAAGTGATCTCATTTTAATCAAAGGAAAGTGAGTAAGTTATTAAGAGTTGTATTATGAAAAAAAAACCAACATATAACTCCTTTATCTATGCATGACCCACTTTTTACATAATGTATTTCACTTTCCCAACACATCTTTCATGTGTCTTTCTTCAAATATTCTAATTATGACTGAAGAGGAGGCTCAACTAGGTGATTCTCAAGTGGATGATATTAAGGATTAACTATTGGAGATGGGGTATTCTGAAATCGAAGTCTCTTCAGTTGTTGACATAAATGAGATTGATGTGTTTGGGATGGGAGATGTGGAGATTTTGGGTGTGTTTATTGTAAATTTTGAAAACTGCACAAATTGGTGTCAGTGTAGGAAGGAAACTATGGAATCCCGTAACAGGGATTACACTCTCTCATATTGTTGCTGAAAGGGATGTTACGATAGCTTCGACGACTTGCAGAAAATGGAGAGAAGCAACGAGAAAAAAATTACACACCCTTTCATTCAATTTATCTGACTGGCCCATGTACCATGAAATTACCACAAGCAGGTTGGAAATTCTTATTACCCAAACAATATTTCGGACAAAAGGATTACAAAATCTGTGCATTTACATTAGCGAAGCGGATGAATTTTCAGCAGCTTCATTCATTGTGTGGCTTATTTATACAAGAGATGCCTTGCACAGTCTCTTGTATATGATGCACACAAATCCTAATGTGAATATCTTTGAGAAGTGTGGAAGGAAGAAATTGGAGGTTCTAGTTTCAGGATACACTTCGATTTCTGGTGTGGATCCAAGCTACCAATGATTTCCATGTTTAAAATCTCTCACCCTTTATAGCGTGAATATTTTTGCATTGGATTTGAGCCTTTTGTTAACTGCATGCCTGAAGCTTGAGTCCTTTTCACTCATAAACCCGAAAATCTCCATGTCTGATGCTCAAGCAGTGATGGAGTTGACTGGTCCAATTTTGAAAATTATATACGTGGAAGAAATCGAGTTGCCATAATTAAAAAGAGCTCTATAGGATGCCTCTCGGGAGAAAGATGCTGAAATTATAACAAGGGAATGCAAGAAACTTATCGTAGGAAGGAAATTCTGTGTAAGACTGATTACTAAGACCCTTGCAATATGTGCCGATTTTGAAAAGCTAGCAGTTGATACCCTTGTGCCCACACCACTTCATCTTGATTATGTTCTGAATACGGGGAAGCTCGACCTTAGTATAGTCTGAAACCTTGTGTATTAATATTTTTCCAAAGCAAGGAGCAAGTGAAGGAACCTTACAAGGAAATTATCTTCGACGATATAAAAATTGACAATATCCATGTTGATCTGACCCAGGCACAACGTGAAAGTGTTGTTGAGAAATTCAGTGAAGAGAAAACATGGGCTTTAGTTGCAAATGATATGATAGCTCATGGCATGGATTTCAAGGGCGTGAACTGTGTGATTAATTATGACTTTCCTGAATCATCACCTATATATGTACATCATATTGGTCATCGTGGAAGGGCTGGACGTGATGGAGAGGTAATTACTCTATACACTCAGGAGGAAAAGGCACCATCCTGCACATGATTCTATCTCCACAAATCCTTTTGGAATCTGATATTCAAACCTCCAAGAAACACACATAATATGCAATTAACACAACAAAGCATGACTGGAATTTCTATTTGCGGCATGGGTTCAATGCAAGAAATATGCGGTCAATAACAATTTGAAGGAGCTTTGTTATATATTAAGCTATAGTTTCGTCTGGAACATGCTCCAGTGATCGAGTGGTTGATAATATCTTGTACTATCATAGGAGCCCTCTACAACACATCGATAGCAGGACTTTTGGATAACAAATATGGCAGGCGCACAATCTTATTCATAGCCGGAGTTCTGTATTTACTCAGTGGTTGTGGAATGTTTATAACACCAAACATTTATGTACTTATTGCATTTCTGTTTGTGGTTGGTTGTGCTTATGGTTTATCATCAATTGGTGTTCCTCTTCTTATAGCTGAGACATCTCCTTCACATATTCAAGGGAAACTAGCAACGTTTCCACAACGAACAAATGTAGGAGGAACTTTCTCTGGTTATTGTATGGCCTTTCTATTTTCTCGCGGGAATGCAACTAGTTCGAGGGTTATGAAAACAACGTTAATGGATCCTTCAATTTTATATATGGCCTTATGTCTGTTCTTATATTTCAGTCTCCAGGCGACATGAAGAGTATAGTAAAACGTGCGAATTCAAATATTTCCATTAAATTTTATTTTAAAATATTTAAAAAACTATAAGTTCCAGTCATTTATCCTTTAGTTCGTTTAACCAAAATGGATCAAAATACTCAAACCGTTAACCCAATTCCATAAAGGAAGTATCGCACAACTTGCTAAGGGAGAAAATTTTGAGAGAGAAATATTTTTATGAGAAAAATCTGATAGAGGTATGATTGGAGCAGTGAGGTTTTTCATTTAAGTTTATCATCCATTCTCTCTTTCAGCAGGGATTGACGGGATTGTCGACAGCAAGGGGTCTTGTGAAGCAATGAATGGACGAAGTGAGGAGGAGATTTGTTGGTTTTACATAAGGTGAAATGCTCTCTTGTCAGTTTGTTGTATTCAAGCCTGATTTTATTTCAGCGTTNCAGGGATTGACGGGATTGTCGACAGCAAGGGGTCTTGTGAAGCAATGAATGGACGAAGTGAGGAGGAGATTTGTTGGTTTTACATAAGGTGAAATGCTCTCTTGTCAGTTTGTTGTATTCAAGCCTGATTTTATTTCAGCGTTGATCAATTTCTGATGTGCAGGTCCTCGCCTTGTGTTATCACGACCATCGCTCCATCCCATTTTGGCTAAGATCTCTTCTTTCTTCTCACTCTTGGTCTTTCTATTGTAACATTGTTCTAGAATGGATAAAGACCATATACATGGCCCAAGTGTTTGTAGGGATTTGTAATTCCGGAACTCCATGAATTGTACGAGGAAAAACTTTAACTTACACTCTGAATTTATTTCTTATTTGTTTTCTATCAATTTTTGGCTTTTCCATCTTTATTAATTTAACACTTTAAATTCAAAATATAAAAAAAATGTATAAATTCAAAAGAACATAATGTACTATGGTTATTGTAACATGATGTATATATATTTCTTTCATTTTAGTTTTATTTAAGGTATAATCTTTTGTTATTTTGTTCAATTTTGTAATTAATTTTGTTTTAACTAAAAGAATGTTGAAGTACCAATCCTTTACACTACTTTTAATTAATGTTTTATATAATCCTTTACACTACTTTTAATTAATGTTTTATATTTATTTATTGGTAGTTATTAATCAACTTTTTGTTTATTAAATTACTCTTTTAATTAATCACTTAAGAATTTACTTTTTCCAACTTTTGTTAAGTTTTTCTTTTTGCTAAACAAATACAAAACAAATGCCTCTTCATTTTTTTGTTATTTTTATTATTTGCATTTTCTTTAGTAGATTTAGTTTTGTTATTTTAAATGTATAAAGCTCCACATAGAAGTAATAAAATTTTAAAATTGCATAAAAATCAAATATTTTTAAAAAGTAAAATACAAGGTGAAGGAATAATGCTTGGACTCTAGGTTAGAGGATAGTTATCCTATAGCTCAATGTGCCTTCTTCTCTGGGGCTTTAATCTTAGGGTGATATTCCCGTCTCTTCCCATGTAGCCCTACAGGAGGTTGAAATGTTGGTGTTGGGGATTCTTTAGTCCCTCGACATCAATATATTTTTGGGGACCATACTGGAGACAACCGTTCAATGGTTCATTCCTAGTTTTGTTTTAATTATTTCAAATTTGCTTTTATCTTTCCTAGACCTCAATGTCTCAACTGATCGGAAGTATGTTTAGTGGTTGTAATCTTGTCTTTTCAACTACTAACCTTGGGACGTTCATTCACAAGTATGGTATTTTTGAGTTTGAAGAAGACCTAAACCATTCCTAGTGGTTTGTACCCACTCCCTTGAAGTTCGCTCACCCATTTAATCCTTTACCTCACAAATTCAAGAACTATTTGCCTCTCTTTCACAACGATGGAATTGTTATGGTGGTTGAACATCTTCATGAATTTTCAAATGCTTGCACCATTCTCGGAGTTAACGATAATAATACGTGCATGCTATTGTTCATGAATTCCCTTTAAGGTAATGCTGCCTCTTTATTTTCCAACCTTCCTGATGGATGCATCTCTACCTGGTTTGAACTTTCTTACTAGTTTACTTCTACCTTTGGTCATTTGGATAATCCTTATGAGCATCTTAAAAGATTTAATCAGTTACATATGAAGGACAATGAACACATTCTTATATTTAACCTTAGGTTTATCAAGCCATACAATTCAATTCCTAATTCCATTCGCCCTACTAAATTGGCTTCCCTGTTGCATTACTACGAACTTCTACTTCCTCTTTACCGATGGCGGTTGGAAGAAAGGAATGTTCAAAATCTAGAGCTAACTCTATCCACTTTCCTCGAATTCGAAGAGCAAATCCATAGAATAGGTTACTCCTTTGGTATTCATGGTTCAAAAAAGGATTTGTCTTCTTTAATCCCCATCATCAAGAGGTTACAAGATCGCATGTTCTTTCTTGAATCTCAATCTTCAAATTATGTTGGGAGTATGTCTTGGGATCCCTCTCTCCTAGGGCCTAATTATAATAACTTCACAAATTGTGGTCAATAGCTTGAACATGAAGAGTATCTTGATTATATCATGATGCTTGAGGATCAACCCACCTCCCACATTCCAAATACCAACCTGCTTAGACATTGTGAAAAAACTCAATCTTGATATCATCTATCATCTCAAGTTTCTTATCCACATGCATACGATGGAAATTTTGATTATGCAAATGAAGAAATCAATTATGACCATGTCAAACCAATTTATGATACATTTGTATTTGGTGATGATTCTAATGACTGGTCAACACAAATTGATGAAGACCAGCATGACTTTAATGATGCAGGTGAGGAATCCTCTTTTGAAGATATTTATGAATTCAATCAAGATCTTATTAAATTGTATAATTTTTTTGTTAATCCTTTGCTTCAATCAAAAGAGGTTAAAGAACTTGACATCATCGAGCTTGTCCCTCCTAGGTGCAATTTTTATTTCGATGATAGTGACTATTGTAGGGACCTTCCTATGTTTTTTAATCCATGTTATGAATCTTCTTTGCATCATGACAACCATGTTCCTGATAGAAAAGTCCATAAATATGATACTAATTTGTTTGTTGAATTCATGGATCATCCCTTTAATGTACAAACCCTAAATACTAAATCTGATTCAATCAATACCTTCAGCATTACTTGCAAAGCATATGTTGGTTGGCATGTCTTAAAGGTTAGTGACTGTTTCTTTTGGGTATTGATTAGACATTTCTCCTCACCATACACTTTTATTGGTTGGCATGTTGGCAGTCCTTCCATGCACAAGTTTTTCAAACTCATAAAATCTACATGAAAAGTAGGTGATTCATTCCTTTACGCTAAATTTCATCCGACCTAAGTCCAAGCTAATGTTTTTTTTTCCCTCTATACATAAATAAACAAAATAAACAAAATATATAATAATAATGATGATAAAAATTAACGGAAAGGGTAGATTAGTTTTCATTAGCGTCGCAAATTTTTCAATTATTTTCTCTCTTTTGTTTGTATTCTGTTTCTTTTGCTTTCTTTTTATTTTTTTCCCTTTTCATGGTTAGAAGTGATGGAGCAATGATTGGTGATATTTAAAGGCATGCTATCTGTATATTTTTAACTGATTGACCAAATCTGTTTTGGTGGACAACAGACTTGCAGGTGAACCAAGTAGCCTTCTTTTGTCATAACCCCTCTCTTGACTACCATGTGCTTGCTATGTGAGACATCCTCGCTCGTCGTGTTCATCAATCCTATCCCATCTTCCTTATTTCCCTTTCTCTGTCCCCTTAATTTTGAGATGCCTCCAACATACATGTTGTGGATGCTCAGTGTTAAACTTGGGTCTTTCCCTCAACACACATCTACAATAGTTCAATATTTCTAATCATTTTTTCAATATTCAAAGAGTTTGTCCCTTCTGGTTATACAATAGGACCAAACCCCCTCATACTTACCACTTTTCATGAGTTATTCCATGAAGTCCTGATCCATGAATCCCTTGACCTTCATCGTGTCTCCCCCTGCTATATAACCTGGTCCACCTAACCCTATTGACCTCTTCTTGTTTTACATAGAGTCACCCCAGTTATGTCGTTACCCTCCCCTTCCCCTTTCCTTCAGAGAATCAAGGATCGCAATTTTATTGTTTTAAGTTGCACGCCAATGTAAGGGATGCACATCTATTGGTTGGAAATTGTTGACGATGATTTTGGTCAACAATGCTAAGCTGACAAAGTGTTGCCAGGCTCCCTCCCGAATCACACTACTTGCGCAAATTTTTGTTTATTCCTGTTAAGTTAGCGCAATGTTAGTGACACTTGGGTTGTAAACCTATCACTAAAAATGACCCTTTTTCCACTCCTCACATGCTTAATGCTAACATTTTTTACACATTGTCACCTTATATTTAGACTCTCACATCTTCCTTTGTCCCCATATACACTACCCTCGTCACCCTTTGTTTTCCTATGTCTCACCTTATCAAAAAGATCTCGTTTTAATCAAAGGAAAGTGAGTAAGTTATTAAGAGTTGTATTATGAAAAAAAAACAACATATAACTCCTTTATCTATGCATGACTCACTTTTTCCATAATGTATTTCACTTTCCCAACACATCTTTCATGTGTCTTTCTTCAAATATTCTAGTTATGACTGAAGAGGAGGCTCATCTAAGCGATTCTCAAGTGGATGATATTAAGGCTTAACTATTGGAGATGGGGTATTCTGAAGTCGAAGTCTCTCAATTGTTGACATAAAATCGATTGATGTATTTGGGATGGGATATGTGGAGATTTTGGGTGTGTTTATTGTAAATTTTGAAAACTGCACAAATTGATGTCAGTGTAGGTTGGAAACTATGGAATCCCTTCCAACTGAGGTAATAGGGATTACAACACTCTCTCATCTTGTTGTTGCTAGGGATGTTATGATAGCTTCGACGACTTGCAAAAAATGGAGAGAAGCAACGAGAAAACATTTGCACACACTTTCATTCAATTTATCTAATTGTCCCATGTACCATAAACTTACCACAAGCAAGTTGGAAATTCTTATTACCCAAACAATATTTCAGAAAACAGGATTAAAAAAATTGTGCATTTACATGGGCGAAGCAGATGAATTTTCATCAGCTTCAGTCATTCCTTGGCTTATGTATACAAGAGAGACCTTGTGAAGTCTCTTGCATATGATGCACACAAATCCTAATGTGAATATATTTGAGAAGTGTGGAAGGTAGAAATTGGAGGTTCTAGTTTCAGGATACACTTTGATTTCTGGTGTGGATCCAAGTTACCAATGATTTCCATGTTTAAAATCTCTCACCCTTCATAGCATGAATATTTTTGCATTGGATTTAAGCCTTTTGTTAACTGCATGCCCAAAGCTTGAGTCCTTTTCACTCCTAAACCCAAGTTGCCATCACTAAAGAGAGCTCTACAGGATGCCTCTCAGGAGAAAGATGTTGCAATTATAACAATGGAATGCAATAAAATTATCGTAGGAAGGAAATTTCATGTAATACTAATGACTAATGCCCTTGCAAGATGTGTCAATTTTGAAAATCTAGCAATTGATACCCTTGTGCCTACACCACTTCGGCTTGATTATGTTCTGAATGTGGGGAATCCCAACCTTATTATAGTCTAAAACCTCCTATATTAATATTTGTCCAAAGAAAGGAGCGAGCTAAGGAACCTTACAAGGAACTTATCTTCGACGATATAAAACTTGAAAGTATCCATGTTTATCTAACCGAGGCATAGCATGAAAGTGCAGTGGAGAAATTACGTGAAGAGAAAACATGGTTTTTAATTGCAAATGATATGATAGCTCATGGCATGGATTTCAAGGGTGTGAACTGTGTGATTAATTATGAATTTCCTGAATCATTTCCTATATATGTACATTGCATTGGTCGTCGTGGAAGGGTTTGACATGATGGAGAGGCAATTACTCTATACACTGAGGAAAAGGCATCATCATGAGTAAAAGATATATGAGGAGGAAAATACATGTTTGAGGAGGAGATATCTAAGGCAATTACTCTATACACTAAGGAGGAAAAGACATGTTTGAAAAGTAGATATCTGAGTAGAAGAATGCATGGACCGATTATAGGCATGTTGTGCATAGAGAAATTGTTCATCCCACAACTTAGGATGATTAATGTAGTACCCTCGTAGAAAATGTACCACTGTCTTGTTCACCACCTCTGTTTGTCCATCTGTCTGCGGATGAAAATCAGTTCTCTTATTTAACTTAGTGTCCATCAACTCCCAAAAACTAGACCAAAAATTCCCCAAGAACCAAGAGTCTCGATCAAATACAATAGATGTAGGTATCCCAAAATGAACCCAAACATTATTAAAGAACAATTGTGTTGTTTGTTCAGTTGTGTATTTCTTCTTACAAGGCATTAAGATACACATATTATTGAACCTATCCACCATGACATACAAGTAATCATGCCCTGTTTTAGACATCAACAAACCCCCCACAAAATCCCTGGACACACTTTCCCTTGGCTGAGAAGGGACAAGAAGTAGTGTATATAACCCCAAATTTATGTTTCTAGGCTTACTTGTGGCACACAAAACACACCCTTTTACATACTTGGAAATTTTTTCATTCATTCGAGGCCAATAACAATATCTTTGCAATTGTGCTACTTTATTTCCTACCCCGAACTAACCATAAATGAGATATGTATGGGCTTCCCTTATTACATTTTCTCTTTCATCCATGGGTATACGAAGCTTTCCAAGATGATACAGTAAATTATCATGCACATGATAATCCAATTAGTCATTTTTATTTCCATGAGTTAGAGCTCATTGCATCAAGACTACTCCCATGGAATATCCACTTGATTTAGTTTGTATTTCAAATGGTTATTGTATATCCAACAGAGTCAAAACTGGTGTAGTACTTATTTTCTTTTTCAATGTCTCGAAGTTCTTTTGTTTCTTTCCTCTAGACTGAAAGAACTGTTTCACACTTGTCAATGCATGAAAATGAGTTTCTATGAAAGATAAATTAGCAATAAATTTCCTCCAATATTGTCCTGCCCATAAGAAGCTTGTGACTTCTATGGCATTGTTTGGCTTGGTCCATTTCACGATGACTTCCACCTTGAAGGGATCTATCTAGAAATCACCATTCCCTACAATATAACCCAAGTACACTAGATATTTTTTTCCAAATTCACATTTAGACATATTTACATATAGCTTCTCCCTTTTCAAAAGTTCAAATACTTTCCTAACATGCATTACATGATCTTCCCATGTGTGACTAAAGAAAAAAATATCATATAAGTAGACAATGAAAAATCATCTATAAAATTCATGAATACATCATTCATTACCCTCATAAATGTCGTAGGTGCATTGCATAAACTAAATGGCATAACCAATCATTCAAACAATCCATGTTTTGTCTTGAAAGAAATTTTCCACACATCACTTTCTGCAATTCTAATTTGATGGTAACCACTTCTCAAATCTAACTTAGTGAAATAGACAACATTTTTCAGCTGATCCAATAAATCATCAATTCTAGGAAGAGGATATCAGTTCTTTAATGGATCTTGTTCAGTGCTTGAAAGTCAATACACATCCTCCATGTATCGTCTTTCTTTGGAACCAACACAATAGGAGATCCACATGGAGAGCAACTTGGCCTTCTGGGTCCCTTATCGAGCAACTCCTAAAGTTGCTTATTTATCTCTACACTCTCTATCATTGATAAGCTATACATACCAATATTAGGAAGAGGAGTATCTTGCTACAAATAAATTTCTTGTTCAACCCCCTTCTTGGGAGGCAAACCTATAGTTCCTGAAATAACTCATCATAGTTAGAAATGATCTTACCAATTCCTTCTTATGACCTAGATCATTGTAATATTCCAGATATAAAAAGTATGCAAAACAAAAATAAAATGATAGAAATGGAAGATGAGCAACAATATAACTAGAACAACACCACAATAATACCGAAATGATACCAGAATAACACCATAAAGAGCACTTAGATTACTGAGAGCAATGTTCACTTGCCTCTTCGAGGGGGAAACCTCCAATAGAGCAGATCTCTATTACAATAATATCCAAGACAAAAGTTCTCATACCCTTGACTCTTATTTATACTAAATATGTATATCAAAAGAACCATCTAGAGGAAGATCCTTCTAGAAGCAGAAGCTTCTATTAGGTTTTCTTACATTCAACTTATTCTTCGTTATTGCTAGGCCTTATTAATATTGACCTTTATTACATTGGAATATATTATTATACCTACGTGAGGGGTTAGGTCCCTAACATGTCCTCCCCTTTAAACACAAACTTGTCCTCAAGGCTTGAGATCTGGAAATTGTTGTAGAATGGTACCTGGTTCCCAAGTGGAATCTGCTAGGGTTGTATTTTTCCATTAGACTAACACTTCCTTGATGGTTCTTTGACGTAGGAGACGCTCATGCTAGTCCAAAACTACTTGTGTTTGTAGTAAAATGGATCCTTCTTCATCCAAATCGGGAAGGTTGGTTTGAGTTTGGCACTTAGTTCCAATCACCTTCTTTAATAAGGAAACATGAAAAACAAGATGTAGCTTAGAATGACTGGGAAAAGCTAACTAATAGGCTACCTATCCCACACGCTTGAGAACAATATAAGGACCATAAAATTTGGGCGCCAGTTTCTGACAATGGTTATCCTTGAGGGAATTTTACTTGTAAGTTTGCAGTAGAAGAAACACTTGATCCCCTTCTGCAAATTGACGTTCAGAGCGACCTTGATCTGCTTTTTGCTTCATGCAATTCTGGGCCATGACCAAATTCTCTTTGAGGGTACGAAGAATAGCCTCTCGAACTGTAAGCATTTGGTCAACCGCCTAGACCTTCGAGACACCTGGTAAATATGAGAGAATTGAAGGTGGATTTTTTCCATATACCGCTTCAAAATGAGTCATGCGGGTAGATGTATGGTATGAAGTGTTGTACCACCATTCAACTAGTTGTAACCATTGATCCCAATGATTTTTCGTTTCTGATGCAAAACAACTCAAATATGTTTCCCAACACTTGTTGACAACTTCATTTTGACCATCAGTCTGGGGATGATAAGCTGTGCTGAGATTCAATTGGGTGCCTTATAGCTTGAACAGTTCTTGCCAAAAATTGATGGTGAAAGTTGGGTTGCGATAAAAAAAAAATAGAATGCAGCATGCCATGAAGCTTGAAAACCTGATCCATGAAAAGTTGAGCCACAGTGGATGCTATAAATGGGTGTTGAAGAGCACGGAAATGAGCATACTTGGAAAGACGATTAACTACCACCATGATGACTGATTTATTGCTCGATTTAGGTAAGCCTACAATAAAATCCATAGATATATACTGGCCAATAGTAGGTGGAATTGGAAGCGGTTGTAGTGTGCTAGGAGATTTGACTGTTTTTCCCTTGTTACATTGACACACATCACATTCAACCACAAAATTATGAACGTCCTGTTTCATACCATCCCAGAAAAAATAATGTTTGACCCTATCATAGGTTTTGGTAAACATGGAGTGCTCAACTGTGGGTGTAGCATGAAGCTCGAAAAGTACTTTGGATTTAATTTTTGACTGTTTACTTAAATACAAGCGACCTTTGTATCAAATCTCATCATGGAGCCAAGAGTACCCTAGGGAAACTGGAGAATTGGACTACAATTGTTGTATCAGATGCAAACTTTTGGGATCATGTAGCCATTCATGGTGAACGGCTTGGAGCCAATCTGGTACAATGAAGGAGAGAGAAAAAAGGGACCCTTCATCTTCATATTTTCGGGAAAGTGCATCCGCAACCACATTGTATTTGCCTTTCTTGTAAATGATCTCATAATCATATCCAAATATCTTAGTCACCCATTTTTGTTTCTCTGGGGAGGAAATGTGTTGTTCCAGAAAATAATTGAGGCTTTGATGATCTGTCTTAATTTGGAAGCATTTCCCCAATAGATAAGGGTGCCAAAGATCAATAGCTTATAGAATAGCCAACATTTCCTTTTCAGAGATTGATTTGCCCAAATTTCGTTCAGACAATTGTTTGCTGGTAAAGGCCAAAGGCTGACCCTCTTGCACAAGGACAATGCCAATTCCTTTCCCTAAAGCATCACATTCTAGGAAAAAGGTATTTGTTAAATCAGGAAGGGCCAGGATTGGAGTGGTGCACATGGCCATATTCAAGGTTTGAAAAGCCTAAGCAACTGCTGGAGTCCAAGTGAAAGAATTCTTTTTAAGGAGTGTAGTGAGAGGTGTTGCAATCTCTCCATAAATCTTAACAAACTTGCAATAATAACCTGTTAAGCCCAAAAATCCACACAAGATTTTGAGAGTCTTTGGGTGAGGCCAGTCTTGCATAGCTTCAATCTTTTTAAGATCCACCCTGACGTCATCCTTACCAACAATATGACCCAAGTACTCGACTTCTGAGGCGCCAAAAGCACATTTAGATTGTTTCAGGAAAAGTTGGTGCTGAGAGAGTAGATGGAGAACTCGATCCACATGAGCAAGATGGTATGTCTAGGTTTTTCTATAGATGAGGATATCATCAAAGAAAACTAAGAAAAAATGATGGACAAAAGGATGGAAGACATGATTCATGAGGTTTTGGAAAGTGGAGGGATCATTACACAAGACAAAGGGCATGACCAAAAACTCACAGTGGCCCTCATGAGTTCTAAAGGAAGTCTTAGGAATGTCTGCCTCTTTCATATGGATCTGGTGGTAGCCAGAATGAAGATCAAGTTTAGTAAAGAAATGGGCGCCACTCAATTCATCCAAGAGGTCATCAATGATAGTAATGGGAAATTTGTCTTTAATGGTGAGTTTTTTGAGGGCGCAGAAGTCAGGACACATGCGCCAAGAACCTTATTTCTTCACGACCATGACCACAGGAGAGGAGTAGGGGCTCGTACTAGGGCGGATAACACCTGCATTAAGCAGTTCTTGAACCATTTTCTCAATTTCATTTTTTTGGGAAAAGGGGTGACGATAGGGACGAATATTGGGAGGAAGGCTTCATGGGACAAGGGGAATGGAATGATTATGAACACCACGAGAAGGAGGGAGTCCTTGGGGAGTGGAAAAAACCAATTGATGTTAGAGAGGATGGATTGGAGGTCCTGCGACACAAAGGGTGTTTCAATTGCTTGTATGGCATAGAGTTGGGAAATAACACCCGAATGACCTTTTTTGAGCATCTTTTCCATGCGATGGGAACTAATTAACTTAGGGGAACCGACGATGATGCCCTGGAAATTATATTGTTGGCCCTCTTGGTCGAATTGCATGGTTAATTCCTTAAAATCCATGAGAATGGGACCCAAATTCCTTAGCCATTCTGCACCCAACACAATGTCACAACCGCCCATGTCGATATAAAACATATGATATTTCAGGTGGTAGTCACCAATTTCGAGACACACATTTTCACAATGCCCTCCACATTTCATGGAACCGCCATTGGCAATCATGATTTCAAAATTATTGACTACACGGATATAGAAATTAGTTTCTTGGGCAATGCGGTGATGAATTAAATTATGGGTGCTTCCACTATCAACAAGAATGATGACCTTCCTATGCTTGATGTAGCCAATTAGTTTGAGGGTTTGGGGAGCAGAGAAGCCGGTGAGAGAATAGACGGAAATGACTGGTTCTACTTTGGGAGGGTCTGAGGGAGGGGTTATGTCAGTGGGTTCAGGTGACAAAGACACAAGGAAAGTTCTATGATACCACTTGTAATATTTGAGATACAAAAAGTATGAAAAACATAAATAAAATGATAGAAATGGAAGATGAGCAACAATATAACCAGAACAACGCCACAATAATACCAAAATGATACCAGAATAACACCAGAAAGAGCACTTAGATTACTGAGAGGAATGTTCACTTGCCTCTTCGAGGGGGAAACCTCTAGTAGAGTAGAGCTCTATTACAATAATATCCAAGACAAAAGTTCTCATACCCTTGACTCCTATTTATACTAAATATGTCTATCAAAAGAACCATCTAGAGGAAGATCCTTCTAGAAGCGGAAGCTTCTATTAGGTATTCTTACATTCGACTTATTCTTCCTTATTTCTAGGCCTTATTAATATTGACCTTTATTACATCAGAATATATTATTCTACCTATGTGAGGGGTTATGTCCCTAACATGTCCTCCCCTTTAAAAACAACCTTTTCCTCAAGGCTTGATATGTGGAAATTGTCATAGAATGGTAGTTGGTTCCCAAGTGGCATCTTCTGGGTTTGTATCTTTCCATTGGAATAACACTTCCCTGATGGTTCGTTGACACAGGTGATGCTCACGCTAGTCCAAAATTGCTTGTGGTTGTATCCAAATGGAGCCTTATTCGTCCAACTTGGAAAGGTTGGTTTGAGTTTGGCACTTAGTTCCAATCACCTTCTTTAAGAAGGAAACATGAAAAATAGGATGTAGCTTAGAATTACTGGGCAAAGCTAACTGATAGGCCACCTGTCCCACATGCTTGAGAAGGGTATAAGGACCATTAAATTTGGGAGCCAGTTTCTGAAAATGGTTAGCCTTGAGGGAATTTTGCTTGTAAGGTTGCAGTCGAAGAAACACATGATCCCCTTCTGCAAATTGGTGTTCAGAGTGACCTTGATCTACTTGTTGCTTCATGCGATTATGGGCCATGACCAAATTCTCTTTGAGGGTACAGAGAATAGCCTCTCGAACTGTAAGCATTTGGTCAACCATCTGGACCTTCGAGACACCTGGTAAATATGAGAGAACTGAAGGTGGATTTTTTCCATATACAACTTCAAAAGGAGTCATGCTGGTAGTTGTATGGTATGAAATGTTGTACCACCATTCAAATAGTGGTAACCATTGAGCCCACTGATTTTTCTTTTCCAATGCAAAACACCTCAAATATGTTTCCAAACACTTATTGACAACTTCAGTTTGACCATCAGTCTGGGGATGATAAGTTGTGTTGAGATGCAATTGGGTGCCTTGTAGATTGACAATTCTTGCAAAAACTTTCTGGTGAAAGTTGGGTTGCGATAAAAAACAATAGAATGCGGCATGCCATGAATCTTGAAGACCTAATCCATGAAACATTGAGCCACAGTGGATGTTATAAATGGGTGTTGAAGAGAACATAAATGAACATACTTGGAAAGGTGATCAACTACCACCATGATGACTGATTTATTTTTTGATTTAGATAAGCCTACAATAAAATCCATAGATATATCCCACCAAATAGCAGGTGGAATTGGAAGCGGTTGTAGTGTTCCAGGAGATTTGATTGTTTCTCCCTTGTTGCGTTGACAAACATCACATTCAACCACAAAATTAGGAACGTCCTGTTTGATACCATCCCAGAAAAAATAACGTTTGACCCTGTCATAGGTTTTGGAAAACCCAGAATGCCCAAATGTGGGTGTATCATGAAGCTCATAAAGTACCGTGGATTTAAGTTTTGACTCTTTACTTAAATACAAATGGCCTTTGTATAGAATCTCATCATGGAGCCAAGAGTACCCTCGGGAAACTGGAGAATTGGACTACAATTGTTGTATCAGATGCGAACTTTTGGTATCATGTAGCCATCAGGGGTGATTTTAAGAACCCCCCCTAAATTTATATGTATAATAATTGGGCGAATCCCCGTGATACATAGGAAAAATTGAAGGTTATTTTATCAATAATATAATATTTATATATAGTTTTTTGGCGAATCTTTTAGTCGATTATATAATCTTGTAAAATCTTGGCAAATCTTTCACTGAATTATAAAATCTTGTAAAAACTTGGCAAATCTTTCACTGAATTATAAAATCTTGTAAAATCTTGGCGAATCTTTCACTTAATTATTAAACCTTTAAAGTCTTGGCGAATCTTTCACTTAATTAGAGCCAAAGTGGACACACTAGCTCTCCTTGCTTATGTAGGGAGGATGAACCTAGTATGTGACTATATTTTGGCATCATGATGTATCATTCTTGATCTGCATTTTTATCATTTAGTAGTGAAATATCAAATGCATTTTTCCCAAAATAAGGGATAGAAGGCTAGGGAGTGTGGCCATACCTAATTGGCTTTCCCTTAAGATTGATCTGTTCTGAATGGATAGCAAGCTCTCCAGGTATAACGACATTACAGTCTTTAGGTCGCTTGTCAATGGTCAACATGGCCTGTATGCACCAAAACAAGCATAGACTAAGGCAATTGAACAATGCATAACAAAAAATGTTAGTTCTAGAAAATTTTGAAGGAGAGAAGCCTATTTCGGGACTATGCTAACAAAGAATAGTCTATATAAAAGGAAAGATTACTATGTCTAATCTGAAAGATAGTGTGACATATAGTGAATGGAACTGCCCCACACCTCCACTTGGAAACTGGCTGACTCAGGTTTGTGACTGTAGCCATGTAACCATTCAACGAATGCATGACAAGAAAGAATGATAATTGACCTAGAGTCTGCAAGAAAAGAGCACCAACTTGTT
>ML827335.1:20101-76322 GCA_009831015.1 Picea engelmannii | reverse complement strand
TTTTAGATACTTCATCTATTCAATCATCATAGACAACTCAAACAGAACACATGGATCTGATCTCAACTCCTTTACTTTTTTTTAGTGCAAAAATGTACCTTGATTGCGGTAGCTTTCCAACATGTCATCTGTCACTACCAAAGCGTTCTGTGAACATAGACCTTCAGTCCCACCTGTTTCACAACTTTCTAGTGTTCAAACCAAATTCAAAAGAAGGAATTGTGTCAGTATTTGCAAAAGCCACTCAAGCTTCAATTTACTAAACAGTAAAATCTGAAGGCTTCTGTGCTTACCCACAAATCCAAAGAGGATACTCTTGTTGTTGTGTGCTTTCAAATCATCGAAAATCCTTGCTATCACATTGTGGGCACCTAGTGATTCAACTTCCATGCCAAAAACCACTCCAACCCTGCCACCATATATTCCAAATACAAACAATTCCAATTCATGTTCTGCCACCTTTGGAGGTCTACTATCCTAGAGGATTAAAAAGAACCAGTCTGTGTTCAAAGAATCACAAGGTCATTTTTGCATGCTATGTTCCATAGAGGAAAATGCAAATCTTTCCCCACTATTTTTCTACAGAAGTTATTATTTCAGGATGCTATGGGAATAAGCCCTTGATACATGCTTTTGATGACATATAATATTCTCATATCTACAGGGAGAACAATATGGAAGAAAATGCCTTGTCTAAAAAAATTTTGATCATGGAAGAAGGGACTTGTGAGATACTGGAAGAATAGGCTGGTATTCTTCAGCCACTCACAAGAAAACCCCTTCATGTTATTTCATTATGTTTCTTATTTCTGGTTTTATCAGAACTTCTTTAGGAATGATGTTTTGAGTCATTGCCAGTACCATAAAATTTAAAACTAGAGGAAAATACCTCTGAATCGTTTCCATCCAGTGATAGAAGAATTTGATGGGTGCTCATGCTTCCCAATGAATGCATGTTAGGGCTATCAATGGATGACTCCTCCCATAGATAGAACCACACTTTACTTTTACCCTTCATGCCTCGGCGGTGCCTTCCTTTGCTTACTGGTGGCAATCAACTATGATAAACATTATGAATAGCGGATTGCTTACATAAAGAGGAGTATCCGGCTAAACTACTTCATCTTCGCTACTTCTACTAGTTCCGATCCAGAATAAATAATAGTAGTTCCAATCGAGAATAATGGCTATTTATGAGCGAATGATTCATTTTTGGATCCCCAAGAACTGGCGGGATATGTAAATGGAGGCGAAAAACCTCTGAATCGTTTCCATTACCAGAAAATGGGGGTGAAAAACCTCTGAATCATTATCATTACCAGAAAATTGAGGCGAATGGGAGGATCTGGTTCGAATTTTAAGGGGCGAAAATCAATTTCCATGCTCTTCCCTCACAAATATATGTGGGATAAGGGTTATATTTATATATATATTTGAAAAAAAAATTGGGGCTATATATAGGTAAACCAAAAAAACCTCTCTATGTAAACAATTCGCCCAACCAAAATTCCAAACCTCTTAATTTCGCCCCTAAAATCACCTATGGTAGCCATTCCTGGTGAATGACTTGGAGCCAATATGGTACAATGAAGGAGAGAGAAAAAAGGGACCCTTCATCTTCATATTTTTGGGAAAGTGCATCCGCAACCACATTGTATTTGCCTTTCTTGTAAATGATCTCATAATCATATCCAAATATCTTAGTCACCCATTTTTGTTGCTCTGGGGAGGAAATGTGTTGTTTCAGATAATACTTGAGGCTTTGATGATCTGTCTTAGTTTGGAAGTGTTGCCCCAATAGATAAGGGATCCAAAGATTGACATCATGCAGAATAGCCAACATTTCCTTTTCATAGATTGATTTTCCCAAATTTCGTTTAGACAATTGTTTGTTGGTAAAGGCCAAAGGCCGACCCTCTTTCATAAGGACAACACCAATTCCTTTCCCTGAAACATCACATTCCAGGACAAAGGTATTTTTGAAATAAGGAAGGGCCAGGATTGGAGTGGCGCACATGGCCATCTTCAAGGTTTGAAAAGCTTGAGCAGCTGCTGGTGTCCAAGTGAAAGAATTCTTTTTAAGGAGTGCAATGAGAGGTGTCGCAATCTTTCCATAATTCTTAACAAACTTGTGATAATAACCTGTTAAACCTAGAAATCCATGCAATCTTTTAAGAGTATTTGGGTGAGGCCAGTCTTGCATAGCTTCAATATTTTTAGGATCCACCCTGGCGTCATCCTTGCCAACAAGATGACCCAAGTACGCAACTTCTGAGGCGCCAAAAGCACATTTAGATTATTTCAGGAAAAGTTAATGTTGAGAGAGTAGATGGATAACTCGATCCACATGAGCAAGATGTTTTGTCCAAGTTTTTCTATACATGAAGATATCATCAAATAAAACTAAGACAAAATGACAGAGAAAAGGATGAAAGACATGATTCATGAGGCTTTGGAAAGTGGAGGGATCATTATACAAGCCAAAGGGCATGACCAAAAACTCATAATGGCCCTGATGAGTTCTAAAGGAAGTCTTAGGAATGTTTTCCTCTTTCATACGGATCTGGTGGTAGCCAGAAGGAAGATCAAGTTTAGTAAAGAACTGGGCTCCACTCAATTCATCCAAGATTTCATCAATGATAGGAATGAGAAATTTGTCTTTAATGGTGAGTTTGTTGAGGGCGCAGAAGTCAGGACACATGCGCCAAGAACCTTATTTCTTCATGACCATGACCATAGGAGAGGAGTAGGGGCTCATACTATGGCGGATAACACCTGCATTAAGAAGTTCTTGAACAATTTTCTCAATTTCATTTTTTTGGGAAAAGGGGTGACGATAGGGATGAATATTGGGAGGAAGGCTTCATGGGACAAGGGGAATGGAATGACCATGAACACCATGAGAAGGAGGGAGTCCCTGGGGAGTGGAAAAAACCACTTGATGTTTAGAGAGGATGGATTGGAGGTCCTGCGGCACAGAGGGTGTTCCAATTGCTTGTATGGCATGGAGTTGGGCAATAACGCCCAAATGACCCTTTTTTAGCAACGTTTCCATGTGATGGGAAATAATGATCTAAGGGGAACCGACGATGATGCCTTGGAACTAATATTGTTGGCCCTCTTGGTCGAATTGCATAGTTAATTCCTTAAAATCCATGAGAATGGGACCTAAAGTCCTTAGCCAATCTGCACCTAATACAATGCCACAACCTCCCATGTCGATAGAAAACATATGATATTTCAAGTGGTAGTCACCAATTTGGAGACGCACATTTTCACAACGCACTCCACATTTCATGGACCCGCCATTGGAAATCATGATTTCGAAATTATTGACTGCATGGATATAGAAATTAGTTTCTTGGGCAATGCGGCGATGAATAAAATTATGGGTTCTTGCACTATCAACAAGAATTATGACCTTCCTATTCTTGATGTAGCCAATTAGTTTGAGGGTTTGGGGAGCAGAGAATCCAGTGAGAGAATTCGTGGAAATGAACGGTTCTACTTTGGGAGGGTCTAAGGGAGGGGTTATGTCAGTGAGTTCAGGTGACACATACACAAGGAAAGTTCTCTGATACCACTTGTAATATTCTAGATAAAAGAAGTATCCAGAACATAAATAAAATGCTAGAAATGGAAGATGAGCAACAATATAACCAGAACAACACCACAATAATACCAAAATGATACCAGAATAACAATGGAAAGAGCACTTAGATTACTGAGAGCAATGTTCACTTGCCTCTTCGAGGGGGAAACCTCCAGCAGAGCAGATCTCTATTACAATAATATCCAAGACAAAAGTTCTCATACCCTCGACTCCTATTTATACTAAATATGTATATCAAAATAACCATCTAGAGGAAGATCCTTCTAGAAGCGAAAGCTTCTATTAGGTCTTCTTACATTCGACTTATTCTTCCTTACTGCTAGGCCTTATTAATATTGAGCTTTATTACATCGGAATATATTATTCTACCTACGTGAGGGGTTAGGTCCCTAGCAATCACAACCTGAAAAATCATATGGCACATCTTTCTCTTTTTTCTTTACTATCACGAGAACAAAATATTTACTAGCATTTACAAGTCTCTTCATTTGTTATGTGCTCACTAAAGAAACATTAGTTTTAATATGGTGATCTCTAACAATATATTCAATCCCATATTTGAAAATATGATACTTGTTCTCTTCATGATAGAATATTTCTTTCCTATCATATAAGTATGGACTACCCAAGACAATATCACAAACGTCAAGTGGCACTACATCCAACTCACCTCATCAATGAACTTGGAAGTAATTACAAACTTAATTTTACATTGTTTAGTTTCTTGCAATTTAGAATCCTCACACACCCAACCCAATGGATATGGTTTCACATGAGGTGTGGTCTTTAAACCCAACTTCTTAAAAATTCCTTCATAAATTAAATTAACTTGAGATCCACTGTCAAATAAAGTATCTATGTTTGTATGCTTCGTAAAGACCCTTATATGAAAAATATCACTTTGTTTCTTTTGATTAAGAACACTTTCCAATTTAGAAGATTGAACTGAAGAACTAGAACCAACAATAGATATACCTTTACTTCCCATTGAAGTGATTTTATTTTCATCTCTGAATCTGATCCAAATCTCGTTTAGTTGTTGTAGTAGTCTTTTGTTTCCCCTTGTCCTAGAACTTCTTTGGTAGCATCTCTAGATGCATCTTTCAACACTTTTCCTCCTCATGTCCTTTCTTCTTGTAATGAGAACATGTAGGCTTCTCTTCATCTTTCTTCACTGCGGATGATTTCTTACTCTTCCCTTTTCCCTTCAACTACTTCTCAAATTTGTGTGGCTTCTTATCCTCAAACACATGTTTTCCCTTGCTAGCTTCAAGATGAGTAACTTGTATTGACACTTTGTCAATTTAGTAGGATTAAACATTAATATAGTATGTCGAAGATATGAATGCATACAACCAATACAGTTTAGAAGAGTTTTACGAGTATATAATGGAATTCCTAAAGACAATGCTTTCTTCTTAAATTCATGTGTATATACTTGAACATTTTTCCCTTTTCCTTGTCTTAGATGTTGCCAATAAATTATTTTTGTTTGCATATAAGATAACAGGTCAAATTGTTTTCCTAATGAAACAATAAATTCATCCCAAGAAGAAATTATTTTACCTTTTTGGATGAGATTATTTTATGTCTTACTCTCCCACCATATAAAATTTGTGTTGCCCAGACGAAGAGTAGCCAATTGTATATTTACATTGTCATCCACAGGTTTTTGAACCCTGCAATATACTTTATTCTGTTTGATTCAATTATCCAACTTTTCTTCATTCAATTCTCCATCATAAATTGGCAAATTAAACTTTACATATAAATTTAATAAAGGAAAATCATGATCATGAGATTGAGAAGACTTCTTATAAGGCCTCTTCTTATGAGAAAAATGTTCACTTTCATTAGAAGAAGATGATGATGATGATGATGGGGATGAAGGACACTCTGGAGGTTCTTCACCTCCTCCTTTTCCTTCATCTTTTATCAATGTTTTAGCTCTTCATTGAGCCCTATGGTATAGTTCTTCCACCATTTTATTCATCTTAAGCAACGCCTCCATAATAGCATCAAAGCTCATTGTAGGATCTTCTCCTCCTTCGAATTCCATTCCTTGTTTTTGAAACTCTATTTGAATTTCTAGGTTGAAGTCTTCAATCATGTATTCATATCGCTTGGATTTGGACCTCGTAAGCATTCACTTGCAAATACCTGTCAAACCTGGCTCTGATACGAACTTTATCCAAAAATCCTTAAATTCCATTTTTTTCTTAAGCATACATTAACATCCAACCTAATTCAAAAATTATGTTCGTTATGACTATTTTCAAATTAACATGTGAATCCCCTTACTTATCCAAAACTTCATAAACTAATAAATAACTCACAGAAGTTAAATATGCTGAAATTGAGAGAAATAGAAAACAACAAATAATAAGGCATATTACACAAGTTGATAATGGAGTTCAACCATCTTCAGCTAAGTCTCTGGGTCCACTTCCAAATGAGAGACCGCTCTATTGATGCTAAAAAATGTAGGGTACAGAAACATTTGACTATAAACACGCTATATCTCCCAAAAATTCCCAATGGCATAGAAATACAACATAAAAAAACAAGCTCACTCTGAGTTCTTGGGAACATCGCACATTATGGTGCAATGGTTGGGAGCTGAGTTTATATAGCGGAGGTCAAGGGTACAAACCTCGCCCGACCTGCTATATTCTCTTTAGGCATATTTTAAAAAATTGAATATAATATTCCTTGGTGGGATTTACAACAAGCGTCGTTGGAAAAATGGTCAAAACATTGGGCCGTCGGCCTAGAGCTTGCAGGGTCAACCTCGGTCGATGCCTATATTTGGAAATGGTTACAACAACTGCTCTTTAATTAGTAGAGTTGGGCTAACCGTTAACAAGATTATTTTGTGGCACGTTGTTTAAGTTGTTGTGTTTGGTCTGATGAGGTTGTGGGTTCAATTCCCATTGGCCTAATAGATTTTTATTCCCTTCAGCCACATTGGCCAATCGGAGGGTGCCATGTGGTAGCCTCTAATTGGGCCACATCACCCAACCGTACACCTAGTTAGTTTCCCTGTCATCATGCCATGCCACCATCGTAATTCCATAATTCATCTGTACAGTGCCACATGTATATATGTATAGTGCCATGTTTCATCCTTCCAATGATGCCACATGGCACCTACCTTTTTTCATTTTTACCTACTTTTCAAAAACTTTAGAAGAACATATATTTCTCATATGACATCCATTTGAGTCCTTTCAAGTTGCATTGGAAATCTCTCATCGAGATATACACAGTGGAGTCATTTTCATTATCATTTGAGACTGTCAATGTTTTTATCATTCTTAGATCCACTTGGATCAATGGACCTTAGGTATTCTAAGGAAGTTTCGAATGGGTGTGAAGACCGCTCTCCTTCATGAGAAATAAACATCAGAAATTCCCCTTTCACCCACCAAGTTAGGGCATCCATCAATTTTCCTCATTTTTTTCTAGCTGTATAACCTCGACACGTGGGATTCCCCTTACTACTACACAATCCCTCGATGCCCTCATCTCTTAGTGCAGGCTTCTTATCCAACATGCATTAGAGTCGCAACCCTCTTTCCAAGTTAGTTGGGGTTTTCTTTGCTCATGACTTAACAATGATCTCTGCTCAAAGCTCGACTCTCTTCTTTGTGTTGTTAGAAAAATAGGACCGTGGAGAAATAAAATAAAACAAATGCAGAAATAAAATACAGAATATACACAATATAATAGAGACACAGATATATGTGGTTCACCTAGTGTGGGCTACATCCACCAAAGAAATTTCCAAGTCCTTCCTTTATTATTATCTAGCAAATGAAGGGATACAACCTACAACGAACCTACTATAACTTCCTCTTCTTTCTCTCACAGTCTCTTATCTCAGAATACAATATCCACCATAATGCATAGCCGCAATACATTTCCCTCATAACAAAGGGTTGCCTTCTAGGGAAAAAAAACCTAACATAATTTCTACTGTTAGATATGCGACCTTATAATGAATGGTCTAGATTTACAATGAAATTACAATATACATTTACAAGGAAATTTTTCCTTCGGGGGCTTCGCCCCCGAACCCCCACTTTCCCTTGGACCCCCCAGTCGAGGGGATAGCCCCTCCAAACCCTGGAGAAGGGGTAACCCTCCTCTACACTCCCTCGTGTGGAAGAGTGTACATACTTCTGGGGTGTAAATACTTCATGGGGTATAAACACAGTTGAAAACAAAAGACCTCTGAATTAGGAAGAGAATCAAGCTCCACAACCAACACTTCTCTTCCTCTCGCCACTACTCTTTTCTCCCCATGCCAAGACTCTCTTCTCTTCCACAACTCGTGCATTCTCCTTGAATATTTCTTGATTTTATCCTTTCACAACTTTCAAAAGCATTCATTGGTCAACCCTTAAAAATGAGGTGGGTACTTTTTTGTACCTATGGATGATGATATTCAACTATCCCAATCATTTTTCCATCCCTCCATTTAAGGTAGACGATTGGCTACTCAACTATCAGGCCTCCTTCATTAACTGATTTTGGGAAATGAGAAACGAGGGAAAAACACTTCAAATACGAATTTCAAAAATGGGCACTAAGGCTCTTAGTCAAGGAAATCCCTTCCCCTCATTGGTTCCACTCATAGTATCATGGTCTATATCAGTGCTCCACCCTTTAGTCAGTTGTCCAACAAGCTTTCATTAACAAAATATTTATTTGCATAGTTGTGTTTGTCCATTCTAGTCTTATAATAGACAAATATCCCTATCACAACTAACAGTGACATTAAGTCATAGTTATACTTACAAACTGGGGGAAAACATGGTGCTACACAATGGTGAAGATCTCAAAAATTGGAATGTATTTCATAATTGATAGCTTTGCATATTGCTAATTTCAATTTCTTTTTCCATGCAATAATCAATGTCAAACTTACATGCAACACTTGTATTCTACCCAAATTTCCATTTTAATCATAAATATTTTTTTTGCAATCAAATGTGTTTGGACATGGAAGCCTCTTGGCACAACAAGTCAAAAGGCAAAGACAATTAAAAGGGATAATGAAGACTAACGTTGGAAAATATTCAACACAAATTTTAAATCCATTTTCTATAACTTTCACATCTATTTTCTATGATGAATATAATGTTTGTTGTGTAAATTTCATGGAATCATGAGCATTGGACAATGTTGTTCGGACAAATCAAGATAATTAAGTTCAATTGATTTCTTTATGATATTTTATTGGCATGTCGTTGGTTCAATAATGAAATCTGATATTTATTCGTTATTATTAGTGACAATATGTACCATTTCAGATGGCATGATACTACATTCAAACTTCAATGTTTCATATGCTAGTAAATTTTGATATTTCGTATTTTATTTTAATCAATATAGATTTAATTTAATGTCATCTGTGAAATAATGAGAAGGATCAAAATTTTCTGAAATACAAATATTTTCAGTATTTCATATCCTAGTTAACTTTAATATTTCATATTTTATTTTAATTAATATAGGTTTAATTTGATGCCTAATTTGTGAAATAATAAGAAGGATTTTTTTTTTAGATACAAATATTTTTTAAAGAAAAGAATTAAAAAAAAAGTTCATGGAGGCAATCAACCTTGAGATCGACCCTAGACCTCACTCTAAAAGTTAAAACACTCAAATTCAAAGTAATGTTGAACTTATGCTTATACTCAGGGGGGGGTTGAATCAGTATAATATACGTTTTACTTTATTTAAAAATAATCACATATAATCTCAAATCACAATGCACTAAGTTTAACATAGAAACTCAATCGGGAGAAAACCATAAAACTTATCTTTATAGATTTCTATAGGAACCAACCTACTGTTACAAAAATTGTAGGCACCAATCTCCTTAATTGAGCACCAACTCAACAAGATGTAGGTACTAACCCACTATTACAATATTTGTAGGCACTGACCTACTAGAGACACAATCCCCTCAGCAGCACATGTAGCACCAACTTACTAGAAACACCAATATCCTTGGTTGAGCACCAACTCAGTAAGACCTGTATAGACACAAATATAAGATCCACATACACAGAGTACTTCTGACTTCACCCACATGATTCATACTTCGGACATAGATTCAAAACCTAGTCACGTTTAGCCTTATTTCCCTATCGAGCCTCATAGCATCATTCCTAGAACATGATCCCAAACTATAGCATCACAACCTCAAAATAGTGCAATTTGTAGCATCACATACCTTTATTCCTTCATAGCGCACCTTAAGAACAAGAAAACCCAAGAAAACTCCTTAGACTTCTCTTACACACCTTTAGATCCTAAAAAGGCACCCCAGTTCCTCTAGTGCACCTTAGACTTGATCTCTTGATTTGATACTCTACAAATGTGCATATCTATCATTTATTTATAATATTTTTGTCCTCACTTTCAAGGTCGACATGTAAATACTAGTGGAGCCGACCTAAATTTTATGGTTGGGTTGTCGGATGGAAAAATTCATCTCTCCGCATTCCTAAGGAGTTAGAGGGAATTCCATATACCACTAGAAAGGTCTTGGAATAATATTTCCAACTATGTAACATATTATCCCAGTTGAGCTAGATATTTAGGGTAAAGTTTCCTTCAAATATAGGGTATCCAAACTGAGCATAAAAAATCCAAAAACAATATTTCGAACAATCTCCATCTTGCAATATGTATCTTGGACATTCTTAGTCTCCCCCTATATTTGAAATCAATGACTTTAGATTTTGACCTTGTACAATTAATTACTGCAAATATATTCTTAATAAAAATATAAAATATATAATGGCACACACACGCACACACACACACACACACATTTTTACCCCCGAAACCAAAACCGGGAAAACCAACAAAATGTTTAGAGGCACACTTCTAATATTGTATTCATCATATCTTCATTGTTTACAGTAAAATACAATATATAAGATCGTGCAACATCCAAAACCCCTAATCCATTGACCTGGATTAGTCAACAACCCTATGTTCTTAACTTTAGGTGAAAACCATATGCCAAAAAACCACCCAAAAATGGACGCAAAAAACGCCAAAAATATTTCTTTGCAAAGAATATAACACATACCCAACATTCTCCCACTTGTTGTTTTCTTTGCATACAACAGGTTACACGGTTACACAGTCAACAATCCAGGGAAACAATGCCCATAGATGCTCTACACCAAGAGAACTTCTCAGTGCTCATAGATTTTGTTAATGATTCTATAACATTCTTCAAAGTGTCCACCTTCATGAGAAACACCCTCTTTTCTTAAATCATGTCTCTCACAAATTGATATTGAACATCAATATGATTTTTCTTTCAATGATAGGACGAGTTCTTTTTCAAGAAGATTGCACTCTGACTATCAAAATCTATCCTTATATCTTGTTGTACCAACCCAATACCAGAAGACATTTTTTGTGACCATATTGTTTCCTTGCTTGCATGAGTGTCTACCATGTATTCAACTTATGTAGTTGAGAGTGCCACTATAGACTATCTTTTTCTTATCCAACTGATTTCTCCTCTAAATAGGTTAAATACATACCCACTTTTATATATTCTATGATCCATATCTTCATCCCATTATGCATCAACAAACCCATATATCTATCCAATCATGGTATTCCTTGGTAGAACAATCCATAACTAGTAGTGCCACGAAAATATCCAAATACCATATTTATTCTTGTTTAATGCTCCTTCCCTGGTTGTGAAATATACCTACTCGAAACTTCCACTACATGTGCAATGTTTGTTCTAGTACATACCATTCCATACATCAAACTGCCAACCACACTTGCATGCGGAACATGGGACATGTCATTTTCCTCTTCATGTGTATTGGGACACTGACCTGTAGATAGATTTACACCTACAAGAATAGGAAATTGATTTGCATTCCTTCATAGTAAACCTCTACAATATTGTCTTGACTTATTTCCTCTCATTTAACTAGATTTTCCTGTTTTCCCAATCTCTTTTAATTTCCATTCCCAAAATTAAATTTGCAACACCAAGATCCTTCATCTCAAATTTAGAGGACCACTGAGTTTTCACATCTTGGATAATCTCCTTGTCATTTTTTATCAACACCATATCATCCACATACAAGACCAAATAAATGAGTTGATCACCGATTAATTTGAAATGCACAAAGTGATCCACTTTTCCCCTTGTGAATCCAAGTCCCAACATATAAGTATCATTTTTTTTATACCACGTCCTTGGTGATTGCTTTAACCCATACATGGACTTTTTTAGCCTACATACTAACACTTTATTTCCCTTCACAACAAACCCTTATGGTTGCTTCATGTATATTTCTTCTTCCAGATTCGAATGTAGGAATATTGTATTCACATCCATCTGTTCTACTTCAAAATCAAATGCAACAACAACAAATAAAATAAATCTAATAGAATTTAACTTGGAAACAAAACAACAAATTTCACCAAAGTCAATTCCCTCTACCTGGGAATAAATTTTTTCTACTAACCGAGCTTTGTGTTTCTCCACTTTTCCTTCTGCATTTAGTTTCTTCTTAAACACCCATTTGTCGCAAATGGGATTTCTTCTAGTTGAAAACTCCACTAGATTGCAGTCATCATTCTTGTCCAAGGCTTCCATTTCTTCAATCATGGCCTTTTTCAAGAGTTTTCCATCCTATGAATCCACTGTCTCCCTAAAAGTTCTAGGATCATCATCAGTAATAGACAAATACAAATTTGAATGGAAATTAGGTGGAGTATACCTTTCCTTCTTTCCTGAACCAATCTCCTCAATACTGGAGTATGAGGATCTTCTAATTCATGTTCTTCTATAGAGTCCGATTCATTTTCCTTCAATTCAAACTCTATCTTCTTTTGTTCTTCCTCCTTTGGTAGGACTTCTTGTTTTACAACATATTTGATTTCTCTAAATACCACATCTTGGCTATACACTACCTTTTTATTTTTTGGGTTTCAAATCTTATAACCTTTTAGACCATCTTTATACCCTATAAAGATACACTTTTCATCCTTTTTCTCTAGCTTACTAGATTGTTTTCCTTTGTAGAATCAACATAGGCATCACAACCAAATACCATGAGATGTGTCAGAGAGGGTTTCTTACTAGTCTATACCTCGTGTGGAGAATTTTCATCTAATGTTGATGAGGGTGATCGATTGACCAGGTAACATGCAGTATCTACTGCCTCTTCCCAGAATTCTTGTCCTAACTCGACACCACTGAGCATGCACATTGATTTTTTCATCAGCATCCTATTCATCATTTCTTCAACTCCATTATGTAGAGGTGTATATGGAGTATTATTCTACCTTGATATACTACAATTCTTATAGTGTTCTTCAAATTCATTTCCACAAAACTCTCCACCATTATCTATTCTTAGCACCTTAATTATTTTCTCTCATTGATTTTCCAAAAGATCCTTAAACTCTTTAAACTTATCAAAGACTTTATATTTCTTATTGAGGAAATATATCCATATATTCCTCGATAAGTCATCTATAAATGAGACATATTCCATAGATTTTCCCATTGATGGAACCAACACGGGTCCAAACATATCATTATGTACCAAATGTAAAATTCCCTCTTCCCTCGTTGCATCAGAGGGGAATCTTACCTGATTATGATTCCCATATACACAATGTTCATAGAAATCAAAATCTAGAGAGAAGTTAGACATACCTTCAACCATACCTTTACTGTGAATTAGTCAAAGGCCCTTCCCTCTGATATTCCCCAGTCTTTAAAGCCACAACATATCATTTTCTCCAAAGATTATAGGAGATTTTTCTTCTTCAACTCCAATCTTAGGAACAATGGAACTATTACACCCACCACTAATATTTCTTCAATTTATCTTATACATAGTTCCACACCAAAATCCCTTTAGAAACACCATTTCTCCTAGAACCATCCTATAGGTTTCTTTCTCAAAAACTGATTTTACCCCTAGAATATCCATTTTTGTAATATCCCTTTCCAAATAGGACCTCTAGAGAGGAGGATTAATGGTCTAAACTGCCCCTTTAGACTATATTCAGGGATATAAAGGGGTAAGCATGGTTATAAGAGGTCACTCCAGTCAAAGGTGTTATATTCGGAAAGTGACATTGAGCTAAAAATGGTTAAAAGTGCTTTTAAGTCAATTTGAGTTAAAAATAGAACAAACGAGCTAAAATTAACATTCAACAATGAATTAGGGTTTCAGGAAGATATAAGAGAAGGTTCAACGACCTAATTCATCATTATGTAGATTTTGACTTTTCATTGAGTAGAGAGGCGCATCTCATGAGAGATAGTTCAGTGGATTCCAGGAGGAAGACACCAGTTGGCTGATTTTGGTGTTGAGAGACACACCCTAGTCATTGAGAAGATCACACAGGTCTTCCATCATTCTTGAAAAATAGTTACACAAGCAGTAAGGGCGCACTTATTCAGGGTGAGGGTGCAACTTCTGAGGAGATTCAGTGGATCGACTTGTACCATCCAGGGAGAGTTTAGAGATTCCCCTCCGACCCAGTTGAGAGGAAGACAAGGCAACTCTTTTTCCCGGTTCCTTGTCATATTCTAACAGAGGAACCATTTGGGGTGCATTTTCCATACATTGGGAGTGTGACACTTTGGGAGGACACAGTTGGGGTTCCCGAGTGATCATCAGATCAGATCCAAGGAAACCCTTCTGATTGATTTCATAGTAGATTGGGGTGATCATTTTTAGACACATCTCAGCCAATTCTGACGATGGAATCACCAGGGTGCATTTTTCCAGTGAGAGAGGGGTGCATTCCCCCAGGGGGATCCATTCGAGGTCCAGACACACTAGAAGAGGGGTCGGTCAGTCACTAGGACTAATATCTAGAGAAGGGCACACCATTTGGGACAGTTTCCAGGCCATTACGAGAGGTTTATACACCAAGTCAAACTTTCCAGACTTTCAGCAATTACCATGCGAGCTGCCATAGTTCCAGCTCATCCATTGATCCTGCAGTGCTCATCCATTATCAGGTATTATCATTTAGTTTGATTATTATATTCTGGATAAGATCATTTTTTCATTTGATCTAGTCGAGTGATTCATTTTTATTCATCCGCATTTGACATTGTACTCACAGAGATATCATAATATAATATTTGCAGTCTTTTGTCTCATTTATCATCTATATAGTCATTTATATGTTGTAACAATGAATTATCTACAGTAGATACATCATATTATCAGTGTTTCCCAGACTATCCAAGTTAGGAACATTACAGTGGTATCAGAGCTTTATTCTTGCCATCCCGTGACTAAAGATGATGAGTGCAACAGAGGCACTAGAGGGTCGTGAGCACGTAGGTGACGAATATGTCACTTACAACAGATGCAAGGAGGGAAGACCTAGATCTGATTTTCCCCATTTTCCTCCCAACTCAGAGGAAGAGGAAGAGGCACAAAGGGAAGTAGAGAGAGGAGCAAAGTGAGAGGCTGAGAGTGAGGCTGAGAGGATCTTAGGAGACAGATATGAGAGACCAGAGGGCAGTGGTAAGGCCACCATGGACCCATAAGAAACCTTCATGCAGGTACTCGACAATATGGTATTTAGTTAGCATGCCATGGCTCAGTCCTTGGCGCAGATGGCCGATAGACTGGCCATAGTGGGCCCCCTAGGCACACAAGCCCCACATGGAGCACATGGAAACTTAGGGGCAGGCAGTAGAACCCAGTCTCTTACTTGCACATACACCTCTTCGAGTAGGATTCACAGACCATTACTCCCCAGTTTCCTGAGGGAAAATCTAGTAGCAACACAGTCGTCGATAACACAAAGGCCGCCCACTTAAGTGGAGGACATTGTAGAGTATAGGAGGGAGTATGCAATGTTGGGACGTTACTTCCATCAGGACATGACCCTAGTCGAGTATTGTGGACTTAGACTTAGAAACTACCCCATAGAGCCACAAAGAGGAGGATAGCAACAGTAGCAGGGGCATGATATTGATTTCATCTGGAAAGTTGGCAAACTCACCATACCTTCTTTTGACAGATCGTCCAAATGCACTGCTAGAGATTGGGTACAAAATGTAGACAAATACTACAATATCAACTAGATGACCGAGACAAAGGCCATAAATTTTTCTACCCTACACTTGGTGGGTGAGGCACACGAGTGGTGGCATCATGGATTGGTGACGTTAAGTCATAGTCACATCACCTCCTATAGGGAGTTCACAGAGAGACTCATGGACTGGTTTGACAGGAGGGATCCCGAGATCCATTTCAAGGATCTATCCCAGTTGATACAAACTGGCATTGCAGAGGAATTCATCATAGAGTTTCATTGGGTAGCAGTGGCAGTGATAGATATATCAGAGTCGAGGATGATCATGTTATTCATATAGGGACTCATAGAGCCTTTGAGAGGATGGGTGAAGGAATACAATCCTCACACCTTGCAGGATTCCATCCTACGCACTCGATATTTGGCAGACTCTGTGCCAAAAACTAAACCCTTTTCCAAACCCTTTGTAACATAAAAGGATCGAGATAGGAATCCATTTCAGAGAGAATGGAAGGGCAAGGAGAAGTTGGATGATGAGACAAGGTGAGAGTTTATGAGGAAGAATCTTTTCTTCAACTGCTGAGATCCTTGGGTCCTAGGATAGAGGTGCATGGGAAAGGGAGATATTCATTATATTGAGGTGGAAGTAGACAATGTGGACAGTGAGGAGGAGGAGTACGACAGTGGATCCACTAGCTTAGAGGAGGAATAGAAACAAGAAGAGGAGCATCCTCCCCATAGACCACCGACACCAGCAGGGTCCCACCCACCGGTAGTTCCATAGCATCCTTAGCAGGCTAACATACATAAATCAGCAAAGGGAAGAGTCATAGCGACCCTTTTTGGTGTTCCTAGGTATGATACCCTCTGGATCAGAGGGACTATTTAGGGGCAATGGGAAATCGCCCTGATCTATGGTGGGGCCACCCACAACTTCATTGACACTTCATTGGTATCAAGACGTGCACTTCAGACAGAGGAGTTTGAGGGGTTTGATGTTGCAGTAGCATATGGCCATACAATGGAGTTTCTAGACAATGTTCTGGACCTGGAGATAAAGTTAGGAAACCACACAGTGAGAGACACCTTTTATATGGTTGACCTATCTAACACAGATGTGGTATTGGGAGTCCAATGGATGATCACCTTGGGTAAAATCACCACCAACTACCAAACCTTGGAGATGGGATTCAGAGACCGTGACAGGAAGAAGGTTGTTCTGAGAGGCATGTCAATAGGATCACCAAGGACAACTTCAGCTAAAAGAATGGAGTGTATATTCATACATGTTGAGGTAGCATATGTTGCAGAGTGCTTAATCACTACGTGGAAGGATTTAGAGGGTCAACAACAGTATCATACATAAATTAGGAATTTGTTTGGACGACATCAATAGGTTTTTGGGTCGATTCCACTAGGGAGACCACCTGACAGGGGGTTTGAGCACACCATTGAGTTGGAGGACAGGGCCAAACCTATTATCACACCCCCCTATCGTCATCCTAGGAGTTTCAAGGATGATATAGAGAAATCAATTAAGGAATTTCTAGCGCTGGGACACATCAGATCAAGCAACATCCCATTCACCTCTTTAGTTGTTTTATTTCTGAAGAAGGATGGTACCATGAGGATGTGCATTGATTATCAGGCCTTGAAAAAGAAAACCATCAAGAATCGATATCCTATTCCGCACATTGACGAGTTTATGGATGAACTGCATGGGGCAGTTTTCTTCTCAAAGATTGATCTACACTCTGAGTATAATCAGATCAACATCCAAGAGCAGGACATAGAGAAGATGACATTTTGATGTCACTTTGGAAATTTCGAGTTTCTAGTTATGCCATTTGGGATAACCAATGCACCAACTACATTTATTCTTGCATGAACCATATATTCAAGGATCGGTTGAGGAAATCAGTCATGGTTTTCTTCGACGAAATCTTGGTCTATAGCAAGATATGGTAGGATCATATGAGGCATTTGGATGAGGTGTTGAGCATCATGGAGGTGCAATAATTATACACCAAATATTCCAAGTGTGAGTTTTATATGACATATCTACTTTACTTTGGCCACATCATCAGTGCACAGGGGGTATAGGTACACCAAGAGAATATCAAGGCCATTCTAGATTGGCCAACACCCAGGAATGTGACAGAGTTGAGGTGTTTGTTCAGGCTATGCAGCTATTATAGGAGGTTTTTCTTTGGTTTTTCTCATCTTGAAGCACCACTGACGGATATTACCAAGCATGGGGCTTTCATCTAGACCGAGGATTCACATAAATACTTTGATCACATGAAGGAATTGATGGGAACTTGTCCACTTGTACTAGAGTGTGATGCATATGATGAGGGTATTGGGAAGTTTTGATGCAGGGAGGACACCCCATTTTATTTGAGAGCAGGAAGCTCAGTCATCCTAAGAGGTTGTACTCCATTTATGACAAGGAAATTTTGGCAATCATGCATGCCTTGACCAAATTCAAACAATATTTGGTGGGAAACAAATTTGTGTTCAAGACAGATCACAACAACTTGAAGTATTTCCTTCAGTAGAAGGACCTCAGTGACCGCCAACAAAAATGGGTGTCGAAGGTACAAGAATTAAAATTTGACATAGAGTATGTCAAGGGGAAGAATAATATTGTGGACGATGCACTATCGGGGAGACCTACGACATGTTCTTTGATGGATATTTCAGCATATTGGAAATCCCACTTGTTAGTGCAATATTCCAAGAACAAGTTTGCTTGTGAGGTAATGGATGGGCAGATACATGATGATAGGTATAGGGTCATTGACGATGTCATATTCTACAAGGACAGAGTCTACTTGGTGCTATATTTGGGGCTCAAGAAGAAGATCCTCACAAGAGTTCATGATTCACCACTAGCAGGCCATCAGGGGTTTTTCAAAACCTACAAACAGATCAAGGAGAGATTCTCATGGAAGGGCCTCAAACAGGATGTTATGAGACACATCATTGAGTGTGTGACTTTCCAGCATATCAAGTCAGAGCATACTCTTCCAACATGGATACTTCAATCACTCCCCATTCTAGAGCATAAATAGGAAAGTATATTAATGGACTTCGTCAGAGGCCTACCCAAGGTCTAGGGTAGAGACTGTATCGATGTAGTGGTCAAAAAATTGACCAAGTTTTCTCACTTCTATGCCATATAGATAGAGTACAACGCAGTTCAGGTAGCCGAGATATTCTTCAGGGAGTTCTTCAAACTTAATGGGTTTCCAAGGAACATCATCAATGACAAGGACAGTTGATTCATTGGAACATTCTGGAGAGAGTTTTTTAGATTGGTGGGGACAGAGCTGACACCCAACACCATCTATCACTCTTAGAAAGATGGGAAAACCAAGATCGTCAACAAGTGGGTTTAAGGATATTTGAGGAACTATGTAGGTGGACAACAGAGAACATGGGTCAAGAGGCTACATTTATGAGAGCATTACTACAACACCACTTTCCACATGTCCATTGTGTTAACACATAAGATTGTATGGGTCAAAAAATTCACCTTGGTTTTGCTTTTGAGTCATAAGGTTTATAGGACATAGGTGTTGAGTCTTTAGGTTGTAATCATAAAGTTAGATTTGGTTTCAAAATTAATAAGGCTATGTATAACCTTGGTCTAAAGTTTAAGATATGCTTGATCTGGCACTGCGAATTGGTGGAAGAAGAGGGTTGTAGGTTGGATAGGTTGTAGGCATCTGAGTGAAAATATGAAGTTACCAACATCAACCTCATAGCCATTAGGTAATCCATGAGATTTTTTGTCTTGTTTGGAGGTCAAGAAAGGGTTTCACTACTTGATTTTACTTTAGCGCTATGAACTGGCTTAGGTGTTTCTAATTTATACAGGTGCTACAAAATGCGCTATGGAATCTGTTGCAGAAACTCTGTTCTAAGACTATTGAACTGGTATTTTTGACCAGTTGAATTCCAGGAGAATTTTCGGGTGAACCAGGATGAATTTTCAAAATCCAAAGGCGGTTATTGTCAAGAACAAACCCAAGAACATTAACCTATTTTATGTTTTACATAGGTGTCACGTATTGAGAGATTCAAAGGAATATTTGAGCCCTATTTTTTCATTTTTCATGATTTTTTGTTTGAGACATGTTTTTGCGACATGTATTCCGGCCAGCTAGAGATAAATTTCAAGAAACCTAGAGAGAATTTTCTTTAGAACAAGATTATATACAAAATTCATTCTCATATTTTACACAGCTGTTATAGTTTGAGAATTACAAGTGTCATTTTGAAGCCTATTTTTTAGAAATTCGCCTCCTGAAAAGAAGGAAATCGGTTAAAACGTGTCATTCTTTGTTTGTAATTGTTTCTATTTTGGGAAAGGGGTTGGAGTTAGAATTAGTGAGCTGGAAAGGACCTATAGTGCTATATATTTGATGGTACAAGAGTAGAGAGGGGTTAGAATGATCTAGAGAGGGTGGTTCAATCTGGAAGACTTGAGAAAACTTGTATAGCTTGAGGTCTGAAAGACTGTATTTCTGGATTCTTGATTCTTTAGTGAATGAAATCATATTTTTCTTATTAATATCCACTTTTTGTGTATTTGTTCCATTGGTGACTAATTCACATGGTTCTTTTTTAATTTAATTATTAAAAGAAGCCTATATTTCCTTGCATTAATGATATAAGTCTGTAAATGTACCTTTTCATTGTTATAGCTTTATCTTCATGTGTACCTGATGTATGTATGAGTTTACAGCATGTAGCACTTATCCATATTCATTTAAACCTATTTAGTATCTGATTGAATTCATGTGAAGCCAATTCTTCTAGAATACATTCCTAATTGTCTCATGAATGCAAGTGTTAACAATCCATAGATTGATCCATCACTGAAAATTGTACTCGTTAAAATCACACATGTATGTTACCAAGCTCACCTGATCTATAGTATAGGGTGACTCTTGGAGAGCTAACATTTTGGTGTCATTGCTGGGGAGCGAAGTGTGAATCAAGCTTCCCTGGAAGAATGACATAGATCCAACTCTTGATGGTAGACAATAGAAGGACACATAAATTGATTGTAATTATATACCTAGCGACTCCACCATCAAGGACTCCACTGGAGGAAGGATACTGCTGACAGAAAAATGAAAATACGGATGGGAAAATCCAGGTATCAGTTTATGAGATTTCTTCATGAACTCTTATTTTTCTTTATCAGATCATTTCTCTCTTTCCCTTTACATATCAAAAGGATTATCCTTTGCTTTGTTTACTTTGATGATCATCAACAATCATTTGTATATCCCTCGTTGGAAGAGGATGATCTCCATTCCTCCTGTGTTGTAGATGTGGATCATATCTCCTCACCTCAGCCTTTTCACAAGGATGATGTATGTATTCAATTCCTTCCTGAAACCAATCATCCTTGTAACCATGAGGACGATGAAATTGATTTATCTCCTTCTCAAATCTTATCACCTATTACCATCACTGTTGAGATTTGTAATCAGTTTGTTAAGCCTCATTTTCAGCCCACATATTTTCCGTCTAGAGTTAGACAGAAGATGTTTAAACCTCTCAAGCTACCATCTCACCTCCATCCTTATCCTCCGAAATTTTTTGAGTATATTCCCCGGTTTACTGGAGAGGACCATGTTACAGATGAGAAACATTTGGGAGCCTTTGATATTTTGTTGATAATCTAGAAATTATGCATGAAGATGTTATCATGAGATTATTTTCGAAATATTTGGTCTGGGAGGTTGCTTTATGGATTAGAGATATGGAAGTTGGTTCATTTAGTTCATAGACTAACTTTCATTATGTTTTTTTAAAGTATTGGGGTGAGACTAAGTCCCTTGATCAGTACCTCACTGATTTTAATGCTTTGAGGAGAGGGGAAGAAGAAGCTATGGTTGTCTTCAACATGAGGTTTTATAGTGTTTATCATAACATGCCATTGGATATTTGACCTTTCGAGGCTACTTCCATGATGTACTATGTAATGGCTCAACATTCAGATCTTGTCCTTCTCCAGAGAGAAAGAAAATATTCATCTATAAGACACTTGTTTGAGGATGATGAAGAAGTTGAAAAAAACATCCAGGCTTGCAAGAGGATTTGAGAGCAGGCATAATTTGAAAATATGCATGCACATGAAAAACAACAAGAATGTAAGTATGAATTAGATTTGGGACAACATTTGACAATTTCTTCAAAGTTTTCAAAATTTTCCATGGATTGGGATGTACATCATGCTTATGTTTGTTTTCAAAATCAGTTTGAGAATGCAGTAGTAGATGATTGCATAGGTAACTATATGTTTTTAGTTGATCATAGTCAAAATGCTTTAAGTACTTCTATGCAATTATCATATGATCATGTTAATGAAGAAGAAACTTCTATTCTTGATGATCAAGAGCTACTCATGAAAGCACAAGGAGGTCATCTCTTTCTTAGCAAAGAGGGATTTAAGCAATGGAAATCATATTTTCTCAATCAACAGTTTTGTGACTATGGTTTTGAGAATCCAATAGCATACTTTTTGTTTTCATACCTTTCAGATTCTCTGACATTTTCAGATTTCATTATCTCACCAACACTCGTAGGTGAGCATGATTCTCTGAAGGAGTTTCAATCGTTGCTATCATATTTTTGTTATTCTCTATTGATTAGTGGCAGATATGAGATCATTTCACTCCTAAAGTTATTTGAATGGTTTTTGTGGAAATCCACCTTTACCTGATCAAATTTGAGATCTGGTTACAGGTAGGGTAGTGTAGGAAATAAGATCTCTTCTCAGGCATTTTCTTTCCTTCGGTTTGCAGTAGGCTTATTAGTCAGTTTGCTTAAATAAGAGGTAGATTTTGGCAGTGTTTCAGACGTTAGTTGCACAAATTACTCCATAGCCCGATGGATAAGACAACTAGAACTGCATGTTCTTAGCAGATTACAAGGAGCATGCCATCCCTTGTGGAGCCATATGTTAACACATAAGATTGTATGGGTCAAAAAATTCACCTTGGTTTTTTTTTTGAGTCATAAGGTTTATAGGACATAAGTGTTGAGTCTTTAGGTTGTAATCATAAAGTTAGACTTGGTTTCAAAATGAATAAGGCTATGTATAACCTTGGTCTAAATTTTAAGCTATGTTTGATCTGGCACTGTGAACTGGTGGAAGAAGAGGGTTGTAGGTTGGATAGGTTGTAGGCATCTGAGTGCAAATATGAAGTTACCAGCATCAACCTCATAGTCATCAGGTACTCCATGAGATTTTTGGTCTTGTTTGGAGGTTAAGAAAGGGTTTTGATAATTAATTTTACTTTGGCGCTATGAATTGGCTCAGGCGCTGTGAATTTAGACATGTGCTACGGAATGTGCTACAGAAACTCTGTTCTAAGACTGTTGAACTAGTTTTTTTGACCAGCTGAATTCCAGGAGCATTTTCGGGTCAACCAGGATGAATTTTAAAAATCCAAAGGAGTTTATTGTCAAGCACAAACCCAAGAACATTAACCTCTTTATTTTTGTACACATGTGTCATGTATTGGGATATTCGAAGGAATATTTGAGCCCTATTTTTTCAATTTTCATGATTTCTTGTTTGAGACATGTTTTTGCAACACGTATTCCGGCTAGATGGAGATGAATTTCAAGAAACCTAGAGAATTGTTTCTTTAGAATGATCCTATATAAAAAAAATATTCTCATATTTTACACATCTGTTATAGTTTTAGAATTACAAGTGTCATTTTGAAGCTTACTTTTCATAATTTCGCCTCTTGAAAAGTAGGAAATTAGTTAAAATGTGTCATTCTCTGTTTGTAACTGTTTCTATTTTGGGAAAGGGGTTGGAGTTAAAATTGGTGATCTGGAAAGGACCAATAGTGTTATATATTTGATGGTACAAGAGCAGAGAGGGGTTAGAATGAGATAGAGAGGGTGGTTCAATCTGGAAGACTTGTATAGCTTGAGGTCTGAAATACTGTATTTCTAGATTCTTGATTCTTCGGTGAATGAAATCATATTTTCCTTATTCATATCTACTTTCTATGTATTTGTTCCATTGGTGATTGATTCACATGGTTCTTGTTTCATTTAATCATTGAGAGAAGCCTATCTTTCTTTTCATTAATGATATAACTCAAAAAATGTACCTTTTCATTGTTATAGCTTTATCTTCATGTGTACCTGATGTGTGTATGAGTTTACAGCTTGTAGAACTTCTCCATATTAATTTAAACCTATTTAGTATTTGATTGAGTTTGTGTGAAGCCAATTTTGCTAGAATGCATTCCTAATTGTCTCATGAATGCACGTGTTAACAATCCATAGATTGATCCATCATTGAAAATTCTACTCGTTAAAATTAGACATGTATGTTACCAAGCTCACCTAATCTATAGTCTAGGGTGACTCTTGGATAGAGAACACATTGGTATGACACCCTTCAAAGAATTGTATCGATATGATGCTCCCACTTTGGTAGAATTGGTTTTCGTGGAGAGCAGAGCTCTCAAGGCCAAGGATTGGATCATAGAGAGTCAGGATATTCTCAAGTTGTTGAAAGAGAACCTACAGATGACACATAACTGATAGAATATGAGTGTGGACAAGCACAGGATAGAGCACAACTTTGAGGCTGGGGATCTGGTTTTCTTGAGACTCCAAACTTACAGACAGTCATTTTTGAAGAAGAGTGTGGCTGAGAATATCAAGCTCATATATTATGGCCCTTACAAGATAATGCACCGAGTAGGCGAGGTTGTTTATGAGATAGAGCTTCCATAGGGGAGTAAGATTCATAACGTGTTCCATGTATCTTTCCTCAAAAAGGAAGTGGGACAATTCATTGGCACATCAGAGGAGCTTCCCCCATTTGATGAGGAGGGGCATTTGGAATTAGTTGTGGAGGAGGTACTAGAGTTCCAAGAGCGAAAACTAAGGAGAAGGTTCATTAGAGAATGTTTGATCAGGTGGATATGGATTCTAGTAGAGGACGCTACTTGGGAGAGCGATCAGGTATTGTAGCACCCTAGATTGGTATTGCTTGAGGACAAGAAATTTCAGGAAGAGAGGAATGTAATGTCCCTTTCCAAATAAGAGCTCCAGAGAGGAGGCTTAATGGTCTAAACCTCCTCGTTATACTATAGCCAGGGCCAGAAAGGGGTAAATAGGGTTACTAGAGGTCACTCCAATCAAAGGTGTTATATTTGAAAAGTGGCATTGAGCTAAAAGTGGTTAAAAGTGCTTTTAAGTCAATTTGAGCTAAAAGTAGAAAAAAACGAGCTAAAATTAGAAGTCAACAATGAATTAGGGTTTCAACAGTGAATTAGGGTTTTAGGAAGCTATAAGAGAAGGTTCAATGACCTAATTCATCATTATGTAGATTTTGACTTATCATTGAGGAGAGAGGCACAAATAAGGAGAGATAGTTCAGTGGATTCTTGGAGGAAGACATCAGTTGGTTGATTTCAGTGTTGAGAGACACATCCTAGTCATTAGGAAGATTACACAGGTCTTCCATCATTCTTCAACAACAGTTACACAGGTTCCAAAAGCAAGGGCACACTTATTCAGGGTGAGGGCGCAACTTCTGAGTAGGTTCAGTGGATTGACTTGTCCCATCCATGGAAAGTTTAGAGATTCCCCTCTAATCTAGTTGAGAGGAAGGCAAGGCACATATTTTTCCTAGTTCCTCGTCAAATTCCGATGGAGGAATCATCTGGGGTGCATTTTCTAGACATTGGAGCTATGACACTTTGGGTGGACACATCTGGGGTTCCCGAGAGATCATCAGATCATATCCAAGGAAACCCTTCTGACCCATTTCACAGTAGGCTAAGGCAATCATTTTGAGACACATCTCAGTCGATTCCGACGATGGAATCACTGGGGCGTAGTTTTCCAGTGAGAGAGGAGTGAATTTCCCCAAGGGGATCCATCCAAGGTATAGACACACCATCAGAGGGGCCGATCATTCACCAGGACTGGGAGATAGAGAAGGATGCACCATTTGGGACAGTTTTCAGGCAATTCCGAGAGGTTTAGCCACTAGATTGAACTTTTCAGACTTTCAGCAGTTACCATGTGAGCTGCCATAATTATAGATCATCCATTGATCCCGCAGTGCTGATCTATTATCGAGTATTATAATTTAGTTTGATTATTGTATTTTGGATAAGATCTTTTTTTCATTTGATCTAGCCGAGTGGTTCATTTTTATTCAACCACATTCGGCATTGTACTCACAGAGATATCATAATATAATATTTGCATTCTTTTGTCTCATTTATAATCTATATAGTCATTTATATGTTGTAATAATGAATTATGTATAGTAGATATATTAGATTATCAGTGTTTCCCAGACTAGCCAAGTTAGGAACATTACAATTTTTCCTACAAAAATCAAATTTCTAGCCAAACCTGGGATGTGCAGAACACTCGGGAGTGTTCTAATCCTTCCATCCATGATCTTCAACTTGAATTTTTATCGTCCTATGATTTTGGCTATCGATTCATCACCTAGGAAGACATCACCTCCATCATACCTTTCATATTCGTAAAACCACTCCCTGTGAGGAGTCATATGAAAGGACACACCTGATTCAACTAGCCATGCCTCATGATCTGCTTGTGTGCTTGAATAAGACAAGTACACATCCCCTCCTTCTGTCACATAGGTTTTTGTTTCTTTAGAAGGAGCACCTTCAGATCCCTTCCCTCTCTCAACACTTTTGGATCTACAATGCTTCTTGAAGTACCCTTCTTTTCCACATCTCCAACATACCTTTGAAAAATTTCCAAGAGATTTAGATCTTCCCTTAGATTTAGATATCCCACTTGAGGACTTAGATCTATTTATTTCTTGCGAGTGTCCTCTTGCAAATAATGCATCTGTGCTCTGGATTTCCATATTTTTCCACCTCATCTCCTCTAACAACAAGGATGATACCACATCATTAAAAGTTAAATTAATTGAATTACTACCTCTAGCCACAACTAGACTATCCCACGAGTTTGGTAAAGAGAACAATAAACTAATGCATGTGTCTTCATCAGAAAAATTAATATCAACATATAATAGTTGACTTACAAAATTATTGAAGGCGTTCATATGCTTTGTAACCTAGTCTCCATCTTTCATCCTCAGTTTATACAAATTTTCTGCAAAAACAATTTATTTACTAGAGACTCAGACTGATACAAAGTCCCTAACTATCCCACAATGCCTTGGTTGTAGCTTCCTCTGATAGATTTAGTAGTATTGAATTTGAGAGACACAATTAGATTGTGCTCTTCACCTTCCAATCCAAAATTTTCCATTATTCTACTGACATCCCTATAGGTGAAATACCTAGATCCATTGTGATCCATTGATCTTTGTCTACCAATAGGTCTTCCATATTGAGATTCCATGACTCAAAACTTTTCCCATCAAATTTATCAATCTCTATTTTTGAATTGCTTGCCATTTATTTTCACCTAAAGAATCAATATCACAGATCTCCCACCATAACAAGGCTTATCACAGACCTGAGCCAAACCATTAGCCACAAAGGCATACCCTTGAAGCCAAAAATAGCTTTGATACCAAATGTATATTTTAACCTTGTACAATTAATTAGTGCAAACATATTCTTAATAAAAATAGAAAAGATACAATGGCACACACACACACACACATTACATAGATATTTTTACCTTGGAAACCCAAACCAGGAAAACTAACAATTTTTTTAGAGTCATGCCTTTAATATTATATTCATCATATCTTCATTGTTTACAATACAATACAATATATAGGATCATGTGGCATCCAAAACCCCTAATCCATTGACCTAGATTAGTCAACAACCCTAATTCCTTAACCAGAATTAGAAAACCATCGACAAAAACCATGTGCCAAAAAACCACCCGAAAACGGACACAAAAACACATACCCAACAATGACAACAACATTTCCAACAACCACCCCCTTTGTGATTGATGGCAACCCTTAGTCAATTATGATACTCCCTCTGTCTGTAAATTTCCTTGCATATACAATTCTTCCTTTTTCTGCAACTTCTCCCCCTTTGACATCAATGGCAAAGGGTTTCTCCCCCTGAGATTTTGCTTCCCTTTACTGAAGATATGAGAGTGATATCACTCCCAGCTTCTATTCCATACAACATTTTTCTTCTTTTACTTCATCGAGTATGTATACATCGCTTGAGGTTATGTTTGCATTTATCACTAATATTACTAAAGTTGCTTTCCTTATCTCACACCCTTTAGAATGAAATGTGTGGTTGTAACCTTGACCACACATGACACTTAGAATATTATTCTTTAACCCTTCAACGTACAAGGAATTTTGTGTCTTTGTCTTTCCATTATCAAGACTAACAGTACCTTTTCCAACTATCCTTGAATAACCATTATCTCCAAAAGTAACATTGCCTTCTTTTTCTTCCTTCAAGGTGAGAAACTTGGTCTAGTCCCTTGTCATGTGTTTTGAACATCCACTGTCAATGTACCATTGGTTCCCTTTATTTTGAGCATAAAGTGAAAGTACACATTCTTCATTCTTTTGTTCTCTTACTTCATTTTCCACACCTTTGTGTATTCTTATCTATGCTTGGAAAGAACATGTTTTTCCCTCTTTATTATGTCATTTCTATAGTCATGTGTTATGTGCCCATAGTTATTGCACTTATAACATTCAACATTGTAATCAATTAGTGGAGCAAACAAATTGTAGTTTCTATCAACAAACCCATGAGAACTTCTAGTTTTGTTTCTCACATAATCATTCTTTGTCATTTTATAAGAACCTTTGCTTATATATATCACATGTTCACTTCCTACATAAGCTCTACAATCTATTTCTTTATGACCAAAATTATTTCAAGAAAAAAAAATTCCAAGAAATAGGTTTTGGTACCGGTTTGTGAAAGGTATTCTTGGTGGAATGGCTCTTTGGACTCATTCTTGTGAGAAGAATCATATTTCCAGTGGTCATCATTTCCTTTCATGTTGTTTCCTTCATTGTTGATGGATCCTTTGAGAATATTGGCATATATTTTAGTCTTTTCTTCTTTCCTTTTCCGATGGCCTTTTGACCTTAGTGCTTGCATCTCCCTCAGGAGTATTTTATTTTTTGTCATAGCCAAGATCTATTCTTGATGAATGGTGACCTTTGGAAATTGAAAATATTATCTAATATTTCAATACTCTTTCCAAACTTTAATCTTCCATCCAACTGATCAGTTGTTTTCTCTAGTTCCTTCTCTTAAGGACATTATTTCAGCTTCTAGCTTCTTGCAATTTTCTTCATTTTCTTTCAGTTGGTGTTGGCTCTTGACCAAGTTTTGAGGAACACTTGGTCATATTTGACCGGTTTTGGACATCGACACCCTGTCAAAGATGGAGCTCCAAGAGAAGCAGAGATCACAGGATCTCGGCCCACTTTTGGGGCCCTTTTAGGGTTTTGGGTTAATATAATGGGAAAGGGATGTTGACCCATTGGTTTACCCATGTTTAGGCCTATGTTGTAAAATATAAATAAGTAGCTAGGCAATGTAGGAAGGGCTAATGGATAAGTGCTAGTAATTAGATCTGTGTGATCAAATGTAAATGCTTTGTGCATGATTGTAAGAGGCTTGCAGACCTGAGTGCAAGTGTTGTAAGTGCTTAGTGCATGGATTGTAAGAAGGCTCTGTGCTATATCTACTCGGGGAAGGAGGATCTGGCGAGGTGCGCACAGATCTCCTGTCCTATGCGGAGTACAAGTTGAGCTCTGTGCTCTAATCAGATTGATTGAAGCTAATAAAGAAGAAGAATACTTTATGGGCATAGCCCCAGGGTGTCGGTGAACCACGTAAACCTGTGTGTCATGCTTTGTGTTGTTGCTTCCTTGTGTTTTCATTATCTTGCTAAGTGTTGTGCCATGATTAGACAGATTTTCTTATGCTTTGTGATTTACTAGATTTATGTGAATAGTATATCTGATGTGTATGAGGATTCTTAGTGGTGATCTACAGGATCTAATATGTTTTGTTGTTGCTAAGAAATGAAATATCTTATACCTGAGCAAGTCTTGTGATGTTCTGTCTTATCTGCGAAGTACAATAAGGATGAATAAGTGATGAATGAATGATGCTAAGTGCTTTGTAAAGGATATAATCACAGATCTGTGTCTCAGCTAAGGTTGCAAACACCTGAGTCTTGCAACCACCCCTGCCTCTACCTCGGGTGAGACTTCATCTACTTCGAAGGTATTGACGAAAGGGTCGGTAGTTAGGGTTTTGTTGGTGTGCTCCTGAGTGTTGAACCCTGGGTTTTCCCCTGTGCCAAAAAATGGTTATGTTGCTGGGACCTGTAACTATGATTTCTAGGAACTGAGGAAGAAGAAATTTTGTGCGAAAGAAAGCTCCATGTGAATATCTGATGCCCTAGTGGGTAGATTTTTACTCGACCTTTGAAGCTTTGTGCCAAGAATAAGGTCATATATGGAGAAAGGAAGATCAGATCCGAAGAAAAGAAGCGAGATCTGAATGCTTTGTGCTTTAAGAAAAGTAAAAGTGGAAATTTTTGAAAGAAAGAAGTCAGATCTGCCAAAAAGAGGTAAGATATGTAAGCTATGTGCTCTAATAAAGGTAAGAATAGTCAAAAGTGTTTTAGATCTGAAATCTTTGTGCTCTATAGAAGTAAGATAAGTGAATTTTTTTGTTTCTAAAGCATGGATCTAGGTATGTTTGATAGATTTTGTCCTAGATTAAAAACTAGGGCATTAATAGATGAAAGAAAGTTTGATATGAACAGTTTTGATAAGTATAATGATAGATATTTTATACCTATGCATAGAAATAACGTCTCGACTAACAAGTGGATGCAGGATCCTAGAAAGAGTTTTGTGCAGGTTAGCTACCACGATCATGGTGCGTAGTAGAGAAGAAGTTGGGGAACATTTAAATGAAAGAGAGGGTTAACCCTCTGTTACAGTTGCAGAAGACTGGGACACCTTGCTAAGGAATGCCCTGGTGGAAGACCTATTTGTCTTTGTTGCGAAGCTTTGGACCATGAAGTGTTGGATTGCCCTAGAATTATTGCTAAGCTTGAAAGAATGAATCTGAATGAAGAAAACCCTAAGGCAGATCCAGAAATAGTAGAAATTCAAAAGTAATCAGAAAATATATTGTTACAGATGAAGGACACCTTGAACGACCATCGACATGTTAGGATATTAGAGATCTTCAAATAAAAGGAGAAAGTCGAAGCAAGAATAGGGGACTTCGACATTGACTATATTCTTGATGAAGAAACACAAGTGAACATTATGCTAGAAAGAACTTGGGAAGCTATAGGAAAGCCTTCCATGATCCCTTCCCTAGGAGGAACAAGTTTATTCAGAGGAAAGATAGTAAACCTATGTGGAAGGCTCGCCCGGATACCTATGACTGTCAATAGAACTTCGACAGAGGAAGAATTTGAGATTATTAAATTCATTGAAGAAAGCGCCCCATTTACCATGCTCATAGGAAAACCTTGGATTGATAGAGAACAAGCCAAACGAAAAGAGGAAGAAGCAGTTTTGGAATAGAAGAAGCAAGAGTTAAAAGACTTTATGACCAGAAGGATCACACACTTGATTGAAGAACAGAAGAGAAGATTGCAGATATTTAATACTAGCAACTCCGATGTCGAGGCTAAGAGAACACTAGAGGATCTGYAGAAGATTGAGTTACCTATTTTTKATATGGAAGAAGTATTATCCAGGAACCCTAGGAAACAATTTCAACAACGTGAAGTAACTAAGATCACTGAAGATAAGCATCAGAATGGTAAAATCATTACTGAGACRAAGCTCACTGGGAAGAAGGCTAGAAAGTTAAGAAAKAAAAGGGCTAATAATGTAAGGTTACAAGAGGTTCTAGACGATAATGCGCAGATAGAAAAATTGCAGAATTAGAACTTCGTCGAGATATCAGAACAACGACATGGGGTACTTCGCCATGACGAAGAAATATAGTCATTAGGGCCGATATATCCATTCGAATTCTGCTCCGAACGGGCGGAAAAGCAATAAAGGTTCGTCATACAACTATTGAAATGCACCATAATGGGTCGAACGGGAGTTAATGAAGGATCATAATCGTTGCCAACAAACCGTTACTAAGTTTCCCTACTTAGTCCATCGCGCCACACACCGAGAATACTTTTTTCTAAGTGAGAATCTGAGCATGAAACCTCAGATTAACTCACCCTGAGATCATTGCCTTGTTCCCATACTATTCACTGTAGTCTCTTAATTCCTTTCGCACCCGAGCTAGCTGACCCAAGCTTGTATGTCGGATGAGCTCAGTGCTGCTAAGAAAACAATTGAAGAAGTTTTAATTGACTTAATGACTGAGAGAGTCATTTCAGAGAGAGGAATGTCTACAGGTGTATAGGCATCATCCTCAGGAGAATTGCCCGCTTCCCCCTCCACTGCTCAAGCAGGACCATCCCAACTGCCTTCAGAAAGACAATCTAAGCTCGGAAACGACTTCGCCATTGTGAATATGATCCCAAGTATCTTGCCTAAGTATATCCCACCACTAAGAGACATAGTGAATTGAGACACTATACCCAGAGACTTCGACTATGCTGTGGTCACTGTGTACCTCCCGAAAGGGGTGCATGCAGTTCATGCTGACCAGGATAAGCTCACAACGTTGAAATTATGAGAACCTCGCAGAAAACCCAGACTTATGAGAACCTCACAGAAAACCCAGAATTGTAGACATTAGAAGCACAACTCCAAGAAGAAAAGAAGCATGCAGATACACTACAACCACAACTGAAGTCCTTGACCCCAGTCGAGAGAATGAAGTGATTTCCAGAACAACGCACCGCCCAACAACAGGTACACATGATGCAAAGTAAAGTGATGCAAGTCTCTCAATGACTTCAACCCCTTCAATAGAAAGCATTCAACTTGTTCACTGAAGTTGAGAGCCAGGCAACAAAGCTTGAACAAGTTGTCATCACCATAGAACAACGCATGGAAGCACCAGTAAATGACACCGTGATCCAGGAGTTCACTGAGCAAGAGGTTGTTGCACTACAACAGGTTGAAGTAGCTCGAGCCAAGCTCGAGACATTCAAAGTAGAACATATCAGACCAGAGTGACTCAGGATGAGTCATAGGTGAGTGTTGGGGGCCTGTTGGCCCTTGACCAAGTTTTGAGGAACACTTGGTCATATTTGAACAGTTTTGGACATCGACACCCTGTCAAAGATGGAGCGCCAAGTGAAGTAGAGATCACAGGATCTCGACCCACTTTTGGGGCCCTTTTAGGGTTTTGGGTTAATATAATGGGAAAGGGATGTCGGCCCATGGGTTTACCCATGTTTAGGCCTATGTTGTAAAATATAAATAAGTAGCTAGGCAATGTAAGAAGGGTCAATGGCTTAGTGCTAGTAATTAGATCTGTGTGATCGAATGTAAATTCTTTGTGCATGATTGTAAGAGGCTTGCAGACCTGAGTGCAAGTGTTGTAAGTGCTGAGTGCACAGATTGTAAGAAGGCTCTATGCTAGATCTACTTGGGGAAGGAGGATCTGGCGAGGCGTGCGCAGATCTCCTATCCTATGCGGAGTACAAGTTGAGCTCTGTGTTGTAATCAGATTGACTGAAGCTAATAAAGAAGAAGAATACTTTGTAGACATAGCCCCGGTGTGGGGGTGAACAACGTAAACCCGTGTGTCATGCTTTGTGTTGTTGCTTCCTTGTGTTTTCATTATCTTGCTAAGTGTTATGCCATGATTAGATAGATTTTCTTATGCTTTGTGATTTACTAGATGTATATGAATAGTATATCTTATGTGTATGAGGATGCTTAGTGTTGATCTACAGGATCTAATATGTTTTGTTGTTGCTAAGAACTGAAATATCTTATACTTGAGAAATTCCTGCGATGTTTTGTCTTATCTGCGAAGTACAATAAGGGTGAATAAGTGATGAATGAACGATGCTAGGTGCTCTGTAAAGGATATAATCATAGATATGTGTCTTAGCTAAGGTTGCAGACACCCGAGTCTTGCAACCACCCCTACCTCTACCTCAGGTGAGACTTCATCTGCTTCGCAGGTGTTGCCAAAAGGTCCAGTAGTTAGGGTTTTGTTAGTGCGCTCTTGAGCGTTGAACCCTGGGTCTGCCCCTGTGCCAACAAATGGTTCTATTGCCGAGACCTGAAACGGTGATTGTTGGGAATTGAGGAAGAAGAAATTTTGTGCAAAAGAAAGCTTTGTGCGAAGATCTGATTCCCTAGTGCACATATTTTTACTCGACCTGTGAAGCTTTGTGCCAGGAATAAGGTCATATCTAGAGAAAGGAAGATCAGATCTGAAGAAAAGAAGCGATATCTAAATGCTCTGTGCTCTAAGAAAATTAAAAGTGGAAATTTTTGAAAGAAAGAAGTCAGATCTGCAGAAAAGAGGTAAGATCTGTAAGCTCCATTCTCTAATAAAGGTAAGAATAGTCAAATGTGTTTTAGATATGAAAGCTTTGTGCTTTGTAGAAGTAAGATAAGTGAAATTGTTTGTTTCTAAAGCATGGATCTAGGTATGTTTGATAGATTTTGTCCTAGCTTCAAAACTAGGGCATTAATAGATGAAAGAAAGTTTGAGATGAATAGATTTGATAAGTATAATGATAGATATGTTATACCTATGCATAGAAAGAACGTCTGGACTAACAAGTGGATGCAATATCCTATAAAGAATTTTGTGCAGGTTAGCTACCACGATCATGGTGCACAGTAGAGAAGAAGTTGGGGAACATTTAAACGAAAGAGAGGATTAACCCTCTATTACAGTTGAAGAAGATCAGGACATCTTGCTAAGGAATGCCCTAGTGGAAGACCTAGTTGTCTATGTTGCAAAGCTTTGGACCATGAAGGGTTGGATTGCCCTAGAATGATTGCTAAGCTTGAAAGAATGAATCTAAATGAAGAAAACCCTAAGGCAGATCCAAAAATAGTAGAAACTCATAAGGAATCGGAAAAGATATTGCTACAGATGAAGGACACCTTGAATGACCACCGACATGTTAGGCTATCAGAGATATTCAATGAAAATGAGCAAGTCGAAGAAAGAATAGGGGAATTGACATTGACTATATTCTTGATGAAGAAACACAAGTGAACATTATGCCAGAAAGAACTTGGGAAGCTATAGGAAATCCTTCCATGATCCCTTCCCTAGGAGGAACAAGTTTATTCAGAGGAAAGCTAGTAAACCTATGTGGAAGGCTCTCCCGGATACCTATGACTATCAATAGAACTTCGACAGAGGAAGACTTTGAGATTATTAAATTCGTTGAAGATAGCGCCCCATTTACCATGCTCATAGGAAAACCTTGGATTGATAGAGAACAAGCCAAATGAAAATAGGAAGAAGTATTTTTGGAATAGAAGAAGCAAGAGTTAAAAGACTTTATGACCAGAAGGATCGTGCACTTGATTGAAGAACAGAAGAGAAGATTGCAGATATTTAATACTAGCAACTCTGATGTCGAGGCTAAGAGAACACTAGAGGATCTGCAGAAGATTGAGTTACCTATTTTTGATATGGGAGAAGTATTATCCAGGAACCCTAGGAAAGACTTTCAACAACGCGAAGTAACTAAGACCATTGAAGATAAGCATCAGAATGGTAAAATCATTACTGAGACGAAGCTCACTGGGAAGAAGGCTAGAAATTTAAGAAAGAAAAGGGCTAATAATGTAAGGTTACAAGAGGTCATAGAGGATACTGCACAGACAAAAAAATTGCAGAATTGGAACTTCGTCGAGATATCAGAACAACGACATGGGGTACTTCACCATGACGAAGCAATATAGCCGTTAGGGCCGATATATCCATTCGACTTCCACTCCAAACAGGAACAAAAGCAATAAAGGTTTGTCATACAACCATTGAAACGTGTCATAACGGGTCGAATAGGAGTTAATGAAGGATCATAACCGTTTCTAGCAAACCGTTATTAAGTTTCCCTACTTAGTTCATCACACCACTCACCGAGAATAATTTTTGCTAAGTGAGACTCTGAGCACGAAACCTGAGATTAACTCACCCTGAGATCATTGCCTTGTTCCCATACTATTCATTGTAGTCTCTGAATTCCTTTCGCACCCGAGCTAGATGACCCAAGATTGTATGTCAGACGAGCTCAGCGCTGCTGAGAAAATCATTGAAGAATTTTTAATTGACTTAATGACTGAGAGAGTCATGTCAGAGTGAGGAATGTCGATAGGTGTACATGCATCATCCTCGGGAGCATTGCTCGCTTCCCCCTCCACTACTCAAGTAGGACCATCACGAATGCCTTCGGAAAGACGATATAAGATCGGAAACGACTTTGCCACTGTGAAGATGATCCCAAGTATCTTGCCTAAGTATATCCCACCACTAAGTGGCACAATGAATCAAGACACTATACCTAGAGATTTCGACTATGTTGTGGTCACTACGTACCTCCCGAAAGAGGTGCGCGCAGTTCATGCTGACTAGGATAAGCTCACAGCATTGAAATTATGAGAACCTTGCAGAAAACCCAGACTTATGAGAACCTCACAGAAAACCCAGAATTGCAGACATTAGAAGAACAACTCCAAGAAGAAAAGCAACATGTAGATACGCTACAGGCGCAGCTGAAGGCCTTGACCCCAGTCGAGAGAATGAAGCGATTTCCATAACAATGCACCGCCCAACAACAGGTACACATGCTGCAAAGTAAAGTGATGGAAGTCTCTCAACGACTTCAACCCCTTCAAGAGAAAGAATGCCACCTGTTCACTGATGTTGAGAGCTAGGAAGTCGAGCTTGAACAAGTTGTCATCACTGCAGAAAAATGCATGGAATGACCAGTAAACGACATAGTGATCCAGGAGTTCATTGAGCAAGAGGTTGTCGCACTGCAGTAGGTCGATGTAGCTCAGACCAAGCTCGAGACATTCAAAGAGGAACTAATCAGACCAGAGTGACTCAGGACGATTCACAAGTGAGTGTTGGGGGCATGTTGGCCCTTGACCAAGTTTTGAGGAACACTTGGTCATATTTGACCGGTTTTGGACATCGACACCCTGTCAAATATGGAGCTCCAAGCGAAGAAGATATCACAGGATCTCGACCCACTTTTGGGGCCCTTTTAGGGTTTTGGGTTAATATAATGGGAAAGGGATGTTGGCCCATGGGTTTACCCATGTTTAGGCCTATGTTGTAAAATATAAATAAGTAGCTAGGCAATGTAAGAAGGGTCGATGGCTTAGTGCTAGTAATTAGATCTGTGTGATTGAATGTAAATGCTCTGTGCATGATTGTAAGAGGCTTGTAGACCTGAGTGCAAGTGTTGTAAGTGCTGAGTGCACAATTTGTAAGAAGGCTCTGTGCTAGATCTACTCGAGGAAGGAGGATCTGGCGAGGTGCACATAGATCTCCTGTCCTATGTGGAGTACAAGTTGAGCTATGTGATGTAATCAGATTGACCGAAGATAATAAAGAAGAATAAGAATTTCTGGACGTAGTCCCATGGTGGGGGTGAACCACGTAAACCTATGTGGCATGCTTTGTGTTGTTGCTTCCTTGTGTTTTCATTATCTTGCTAAGTGCTATGCCATGATTGGATAGATTTTCTTATGCTTTGTGATTTACTAGATATATATGAATAGTATATATGATGTGTATGAGGATTCTTAGTGCTGATCTACATGATCTAATATATTTTTCTATTGCTAAGCATTGAAATATCTTATACCTGAGCAAGTCCTGTGATGTTTTTTCTTATATGTGAAGTACAATAAGGGTGAATAAGTGATTAATGAACGATGTTAAGTTCTATATAAAGGATATAATCACATATCTGTGTCCCAGCTAACGTTGCAGACACCTGAGTCTTGCAACCACCCATGCCTCTACCTCGGGTGAGACTTCATCTCCTTCGCAGGTGTTGCCGAAAGGGCCGGTAGTTAGGGTTTTTTTGGTGTGCTCTTGAGCATTGAAACCTGGGTCTAGCCCTGTGCCAACAGTTGGCTTCTCACTACTTCTTCTATCCTTTTTCCTCTTCTAATTGAGTCTTTGGGATGATAATTATCTTCTTAATTTATTCAATATCATGATCCTCCTCTTTATATTTCAGCAATTACTCTTTCTACTTTCTATTTGATCCCATGAGTCTGTTATTTCTTCTAAGGCACTAATGAGTTATGCTTCAAGATTCACTTCCCCATCAATTTCTTCTTCTTCATCATCTGATTTTTCTTTCTTATTGTCTTCATTTTCTTTATTAGAAGACTTTGTATCCATGGCTATAAAGAGGAATCTTCTTTGTCAATATCAGAAACATATCCATCACTTTCTTCAGACAAGTCATTGTCCTCTTTAGAGTAAAAAATATTCTTCTAAGTATGTTTTCCTCTTTTGTGTCTATAAGGTTTTCTTCTATTGTTATGTTCTTCTTTAACATTATTTTCCTCATCATCATTGTCTTCCCTTTTTTCATTTGGACATTTAGTAGAAAAATTCCCTAGCCTACCACAATTAAAATATATGAAGGGTGGCTTAACTTTGTATTTTCCAGATCCTCTTTTTAACTTTCTCACAAATTGTGCTTCTTTTGTATCTGATTCATCATTAGAATAATCACAGAATTTGTGTCCTTTTTTCTTCTTTGATTCTTCAAAAGTTGCTTCCTTCTATGTTGGCTTTTATTTTTCTGTCCTCATCTCATATGCAATGAGAATCCCATGTAGCTCATCCATCATTAGTTTCTACAAATCCTTCATTTCTTCAATGGAAAAGACCTTGGCATCAAATCTTAAGGGGAGAGATCTCAACACCTTTTCCACAATCATTGGTTCTTCAACCTTCTGATGGTGCTGACAATTTCATCCACTTAAAGGAAATAGGTTGCAACATTTTCTTTGTCTTTGATTTTCAAACTCTCAAATTGTCTTCTATAAGTTTGGATATTTTCCTTCTTTACCTTGTCATCTCCTTCATAGATTTTTTGAAACTTGTCCCAAATTTATTTTTTCGATCCACAATCCATCACCTTGACAAAATCAAATTTTGATATAACACACAAGATTGCATTCATGGTTTTTGCATTATGTTCACTAGGATTCTTCCGGACTGCATCTATTGGTGGAGTTGTTGGGGTTGTATAACCATTCAAAACTTATTTCCAAATATCAAACCCGAGATCCATTAGATAATTATGCATCCTTATACTCCATAATGCATATTTTGTTCCCTCAAAAAATGGACCCATGTTTGTGAAGAAACTTTCTTGAATAGCCATGTGTGCTCTTGAGATATACCTTCCAATGGTTAGGCTAATTCTGAAGGAACCTGCTCTGATACCAATTATTGAACTTATGATTATATTGAGAGGGGGGTGAATCAATATAATATACTTTTTACTTTATTTAACCATTCATCAATCATTCATTAACTGAGAAACAATAATCACATATAAACTCAAATCACAATGCACTGAGTTTAACATGGAAACCCAATTGGGAGAAAAACACAAAACTTATCTTCATAAATGTTTGTAGGCACCAACCTACTAGAGATACAAATATCTTTAATTGAGCGCCAAATCAACAAAATGTAAGTACCAACCCATCGTTACAATATTTGCAAGCACTGACCTGCTGGAGACACCAATCCCCTCACCTGAGCACCGACTTAGTGACACCTATATGCACCAACTTACTAGAGACACCAATATCCTTGGTTGAGAACCAACTCAGTAAGACTTGTATAGACACCAATATAATATCCTCATGCAAAGATTACTTTTGACTTCCCCTGCATGCTTCATACTTCAAACACATTTAGCCTTATTGCCATAGCGAGCCTCATAGAATCATTTCCTATGATCCGAGAATATAGCATCACAACCTCAAATCAACACACTTTGCAGCATCAAAGACCTTCATTCCTTTATATCACACCTTAAGAACAAGAAATCCCAAGAAAATGCCTTAGACTTCTCTTGCACACCTTTAGATCCCAAAAAGACACCACATCTCCTTTAGCACACATCAGATCTCTTCTACGCACCTCAAAATTGATCTCTTGCTTGGATACTCTAAAAATGCACACATTTGTCTTGTATTTAAAGTATTTGTGTCATCACCTCCAGGCCCGACCTGCAAAGATTGGCTGAGCTGACCTAAATTTTCTAACTAGGTTGTCAAACAAAAAAATTCATATCTCTTCATTCCTAAGAAGTTAGAAGGAATGTCATATACTATTGGAAAGGTATCGAAATAATGTTTCCAACCATATAATATGTGCTCCTATTTGAGCTAGATATCTATGGTAAAATTTCTTTCAGAGATAGGGTATCCAAACTGAGCATCAAAAATCCAAAAACAATATTTCCAATAATCTCCATCTTGCAATTTTTATCTCGGACATCCATAATCTCACCCTATCTTTGACATTAATGAAAACAATATTTCCAACAATTTATATATGTTGTCCCAAAGCTATATATGTGTCTTAGCATTATTAGAAAATATGTTACAAGAAAATTCATATAGAATGAAATATGTATATTCTCCCAAAACTATATATGTATCTTACCAATATTAAAAAATATGTCATAGAATTCCTCATATACAATAGAAAGAGTTGAAAATAGTGAATTTCACCACCATTTTGGTAAATCACTTCCCTTGAAAAGATAACCTACATGACTATGAGAATTTAGTGCTTCTCTTTGATGGATTAATTAAGAAGGTTGCTTATGTGATAATGAGCAAAATCAAAATTGTAAGCTGAGAATTTCAAGGGTTCCATAATTTTAAGTTGACATCTCTTGGGCCTACCCATGGAACTAACCTCTTAAAGGGTACCATAATGATTAACTCCATTTTCATACTCATATCCTACCATGTCTCATGAAATATCGTTTCCTTTGCAAAGCTGCATAGATATAGTCCTAATTTAAATGAGTGAACGGATCCAAAAAAAATTCAAATATAACTACAACAATAATATACCAAAGCTTATAACAAGTAGAAAGAGAAGAAACAAAACACTCAATCTATTGCCCATCCTCTTCTCCATATCATTTGGATTGGAGGCCCTTTAACATTATGATATATATACATAGATGGGATATCAACGAGAGATGTACATCTAACCCAAATGGTTTACACATACATCATTTCTTTGGGACAAATGAAACCATGTGCTAGGAAATGAGAAGAGGCACAACAATTAACCCACATGGTTTACACATGTTTTTTTCTTATGACTAAATGAAATCACGTGCTAGGCAATGAGACGAGGTGTCGACACATTCTATATTACAATGTTTAAGACAACACTTCAACCATGTGCCTCACAAATGTTTTCCCATAGTTGACATGTGTAAAGGGTACGTTAATTCCATCTCAAATAGGGGTAATTTTCTAAATCAATGATGGAGATCTTGGAAATTGGAACGTATTTCATATTTAATAGCTTTGCACATTGCTAGTTTCAATTTGTTTCCACGAAATAATTAATATGTTTGTGTTACACATTTTTCAAGTTTGCACATTGCTAGTTTCAATTTGTTTCCACGAAATAATTAATATTTCATATTTATGCAAATGGTTCTTCTACTTTAATTTTGAAATTTTAGGTTAACAATGGAAGATTGAAAGAAGATGAAGGATATACTTCCAACAACTTATTAATGTTGTTGATAACTGCAATAGTACCTCGTCTACCATAGAGACTTGAAGATACAAGGAAATCTTAAGCTATCAAGTCATGAGTAACTGCTTGTTGGGATCATGTTGATGTGTTTTTTTGCTTTCTATGAAGTTATAGTTGACCAAGGAAATGGGTTACTTTTCAAATATTATGAGCAATGTGTATTATTGTTTTTCTTTTACAACCAAAAAAGTTGCTTCTAGATACATATGGAAATCTTAAAGTATTTGATTTTGGCCTAAATGCATTATCTCAACAAGTTAGGGTAAGAATACTGGGAATGATTTCCTATTGAATTCATTAGAAGGAGATTATGGGCTCCTACATAATTTATTTAGTAGAATGGATTTTAATAAAATTATTCGACAGAGTAAATTTTTGGCTTTTTATCAAGAAAATTTTAATGAAATGTGAATATGTTATGCAATTAAATTCCAAATGAACAAAGTTCAAAACAACAATAGTAGGTGGATTGTATAATTATTGTATGTCCCAATGAACAACCATATCTATAGAAATGTCCCCACTTAGTGAATATTATTCACTGGTAAAACCCATTGCGAAGTCCTCCTTGATTCATGGCTAATTCTTCTATCTTCCATGCAATAAAAAATAGACCAACAAGATTGTTTTGTGTGTTATAGGATGAGAGTTTGCTTGACTCTACTCGTGGAACACTTGATTATGTTGCTCCTAATGTGCACTAACTATTCTTTTTGTTATCATTTATCACTAACTAAAAGTTGCAAATGACCACAATTTTGTAAAAGGCTAGTTTTCTTTATGTTGGACTACAAAGACATTTATTTGGGATTCCATATGCTATGTTTTGTGGGTCATCAATGATAAAGGTTATGTTTTGGAAACTATAGATTTGTGGTCATGTGGTGTTATCCTATTTTGTTTTGATCAGAGGTTACTTTCCTTAGTGGGCCTTATGGTTAAGAACATGTGTTTCCTCATTGGAGGAAATAGGTTCAAATCCAAAGGGGGTCAGGGTATGTATACCTATGTAGACTTTAGTAGTCAAATCGTTGCACAGAGAGGGTCCCTTGTCCCATAAACAAGGGGGTATCATACACCAATTTGGTGTCTATCTTGGTCGTGACCTTAAAAAATATTGATTATTATTCTTATTATAAAAAGATGAGAGGTTTACACCAAATCAAAATTTTTGTTCATTTATTTATTTGCAATCTTGTATTGTTTAACAATAGTGACTAAACATTTTTTCTAGTGACTTGCAAATATACAAAGTAGATTTTACATGCCCTTCATGGTTTTCTTCAAATGCGAAGAAATTAATTACAAGGATTTTGTACCCAAACCCTAAGACGGTAGGTGGAAATATCTGTATGTTTGATAAGAAGCATGCACAATGACTATTTGTGAAACTATTAGCATTTTGTTGAGTTGTTCGCATGATTTGTTGCATTTGCTAGTATAATGTAATGATATGGTAAAATGTTTCATAAGTTTTTTTTTATGATCACGTACTACTCACTATCATGTATTGGGTGTTTTCATGGAGAATCTAGATAGTATTGCAAACATTTTTTATAGTAAAAATCGATGACACTTCAAATACTTGAACTATTAAATATCAATGACAAGAAATTACATACCTAATATTTTAGACAATGAATGGCTCAATAAAGGTATGTGTAACTATATTTGATAAGGTATAACAAAGGTAGAGCAAGGTACATGCAATTATATTTGAGAAGGTACAACAAAGTTACGATAAGGAAGAAGGTAGTTCAATAACCAAGTGCACCTTTGTTACCATAAATATGTTGAGACAATGATGCTTCGATGCTCCATATGAAATAACTCTTTCATAGAATATCCATTGTCAGATCCCAATTCTATAGTTGTTGCTACTAAAGTGATATAACATCCATCTCTTACTTCAAAAGATATAGAATATATATTAGCTTGGAATATTTAGCATTGTGCAGGGATAGTGGTGGGGAGGTGATGAGGTGGTTAGGAGGTAGTGAGGCAATATAGAATGATAACGTTAAATCCTCAATGGGGAGGGGGTGAGGAGGTGGTGAGGAAATACAGAAGGATAATGTTAGAGCCTTGATTCTAGTATTGGTAAGAGCCTTGACTACAATAGTGTTGGCAAGAGCCACCAAAGTGGCCACTGAGAAATTTTTGTTTTTAAATGATTTGTTAATTCTGACAATTAGTGAAAAAAAAATTGCACACTCCATAAGAATAAAATCAAATTACATATAATTGGACTAATGATAAATTCGATCTGTCAAATTTCATAAATAGGAAAATAAATGTGTTTTAAAAATAAATTGAATTAATATAGAATTTCAACAAAACTTTGAAGATGATTTCAAAGTCCGAGTGAATTAATAAGAGGTCAATGTAGTTTCACTCGTGATTGATAACTATAATCTCTAATAGAGGCAGGGACTAATAAAGTTACCCATGCTGCAATTTGGTTAGATCACAATTTGGTTGAATAAAAAATTATTAAATTCTTAAATGAGAAGTCACATGACTAAGGGAAAAAGGAAAAAATCACCTCTTTATGACCTTCTCTTACCACTTTTTATTTTTATACTGACCTCTAGTAGAATATATTGCAATCAATTTTGTGTAAAAAAAATTAATTTGAATTTGAATTATTTATGGTTGGTGAAATTATTTTTATAAAGTTTATTAAGAGTCAATGAGAATTATAAATTAAATAAAATATTTTTAAAATTTAAAATTATTTTTTCAAATTTTCAAATACAAATTTATATTTTATGATTGATTGTTATTTGTGATTAAACTAATTTTATGTGGTTTTCCAAACATTTGCAAAATAACTTAAATAATTAAAAAAAAAAAAATCATGGGATGCTATTGTCATCCCATACTTGTGATTAATTTTTAAGTGCAGCTTTGAGAATGATGGAACATGGAATCCTTCGATTAATCAAGCTGCACTAAAAACTATATGGTTGCTCGAACATATAACAATCAATAAGCTTGAACATATAACAATCAATAAGCAGACGTTTCAATAACATAACAACCATTGCCATCATTCACAATGCACAACATCAATGATAGACACTTGAAAAAATACGTTGAACACAATACACATCATCAGTGCTTTCAATTTCAAACTCCACACCATTGAAATATAAATCTATGTATGCTTTAGAAAACATTATTTTGTAGGATTGTTATGTCGTACGTAGTAAGCTCATGCTTTTAAATAAATTTCCAACACTAGGAAAATGTGATTTTATAATGAAATGCCATAAAATGCTAGAGTTATTGGTTGTCATCCCTAAGATGCCATGATTTTATAATGAAATGCCATAAAATGCTAGAGTTATTGGTTGTCATCCCTAAGATGCCATGGGGATGGTCTTATAGTTTGGATGGTCTTTCTAATTATGTTTTTATTAAGACACTTGATGGCTTTTATAAATCATGTTTTTGTGAAGTGATTGATTATCAACCCCATCTTTCCACTTTGAATATGAATCTTCAAATAATTATTAATGAGTAAAATTACAAACAAACTTATATTGATGTGTTCAAATTAATAATGTGACAAACATAGTAGGATTAATTTATTACATATTAACATACAATAAAAATAACAATTGAAAATTAATTTATTACATAGTAATATAAAACAAAAATAACAACATAATTAAATATAGGGTCATAATAATATTAATAAAATAATAATAAATAAACGGGGTGGTTGGTATGAGGAATTTTGTTTATCCCAAAGAAAATATTATAGCCTATTATGCATGGGACTAGGGATGGTTCCAAAAAACATTGTTGAAACCTATGCCTTATATGAAGGAGTGTGTATAGCAAAAGAGCGAAATGTCATCACAATTGTGGTCATTAGAGACTCCATGATGATTGTCTAAGTGATAAACAAGAGAAACCAATCCCAAAACAATGTTTTCAATGGCATACTTTTCCGCATCTTGTCCCTTGTTGAAATTCTTGTTGAGTTCAAAATTTATCACATAAAGAGAGAATTAAATCCCCTTGTTGATCATTGGGAAAAGTTTGGCACTAGTTTGAAAAGTGGTATTATAAGTTTGAATGGTGTAAGGGGTCTTTGCATATACCATAATTGAGCCCCCCTCTTTCTTTGTGTAGATAGGTGTTAATGGAATATCTCATCAGTGCTTGTGCTTACCTCCCCACACACTCGAGGTTTAAATTCATTTATGTGGGAATTTGTTTTCATACAACTCTTTCCATACTTTTATGCGATGCGATAGCTCGGGTTATGGAGCATTCTTCGTTGGCGTTTTGGAGGGTTTTTACCCCTGGTTCGGTGTAGGCTTCTAGGTTTCAATTTTGGTTCTCGGAGGGTGAATGCTTGTGGGGGTCCATTTTGTCAAGCTCAATGATTTTGTTTCGGCTCACGAAGGAAGGTGTCCATTGGATGTTGGTTTTGTTCATAGCTCTTAATAGGTTTTTTCTTGTCTTGATTCCAAGTTTTGGTAATGTTTGTTTTCTCTTTCGAAGGGTTTATTTTCTTCGTGCTTTGTTTCTTTCTATTGTTATCTGTGAAATTGGAATTGGTATCCTCGGGGGATGTATAATTTCTATCTTTTGGTTGCAATGGATAGAGATGGACCCGTCTTGGACGTTTTTAAGAAAATTATCCAATGTCATGAGGAGATTTCTCAAGTAAATTGTTCTGCATTGCAACAACTTTTAGCCAAATTTGAGGAATTCGAGCTAGATTTGGTCACCTTGACATGTTGGATTGATGAAATGGAGTTGGAAATCTAGCATTTAAAGACCTTTCTTACCCACATCGTTTTTCCTCTCTGTCAATAAATCATGGAATAAAATCTCCTTAGGAAGTTGTTACAGGCAATGGCAATGATGAATGAGGTACTACTCCTATGGACACTTAAGAAGGACCTTTGTAGTAGACTAGGGCTTCAGAATTTTAAGACTCTGCCTCCTCTAACCAGTAAATGATATTCAAAGTTTTGGGGTTTTGGGGTGAGTTTTATAAAGATGTAATTAGCATAAATGATCAGGGCTCCATATTTTGTTGTCTTGGTTCTAGAATTATGTACAGGTTGTGAGCCTTTTATGAAGACTATGTATATGTATTAAGTATTAATATAATAAAAAAATCCAGGTAACAACGTCCAAGGAAAGCCCCAAGATACTTCCCCACATTTTGAGGATGGTGCCCAAGGTAAACCCTAGATTCTTCAAGGCACAAAGTCGTTACAACAATATACTCATAGCAAACGTAACATGTCATTTATGGGAATAAAACATGGGTAGGAAGGATAACACTCCAACTCACAACTGCTCAAGCTACAAGTATTAATATGAAATTAACAATTAATATATGTATTAAAATAATTTATAAATTTCCATGAATTATATAATGAAATAAATATATAATTAAAATATAAAATATATTAACATTAAAAAAAATCAAAATTTGTGTGACAAACAAAATACAAAATATAAAATGAAATACATTTTCTCTATAAAATATTTAAACTACATACATTATTAATTTAAATTTATTTTAATAACATTCTTAAAAACATTAATCTCTATAATTTATTAACTCAAAAGATTAAAAAAGATATTTGAAATTTCATTTTTAAATTATTAAATCATAAAACAATTTTATAAATCAAACCAATTGATTTTAGTCACATATTGAAATTGGTCTCCATAAATTTGACTATAATCTACTATAGGTAATTTCAACAGTTTCTATACAATAATAACCATATCAATTTGCTTATGTTGAATCCTATATTTTCATTTCATAATGAATTTAGAATATTAAAACTTTCGAATGAACTACTATAATGCAAATAACTAGAAATTTTATGATAATTGTGAATGTTTTATTAAATGATATTAAATAGTTTTGACAAATTTTTATTTAAAGTTTAGAAGAGCATGTGTGTTTTAGTTAGATGATATTTTAAAGTGTTACAAATTGAACTAATATACCATAATTTTTATTTGTCAATTTATTTTAGAAAGGTTTTGAAGATTTCAGTTTACACTTATAACATTGTTAATAGTTAGGAACACCTAGACCTTTCCAATTTTAATTCAACTTTTAAAAGTATGAAGTAGTCATTGTCATTTATGTTTTGTTTTGAGGTTATTCACAAATAATATATTATTACAAGTTTTAAGTGTTTCATAATTATTTTACCATTTCACTTTAGACTACATACAATTATTACATTAAAACATTTTAAAAAAGTATAAACAATTTTGCTATTAATTTTATTTATTTATAAAAATATAAATTTTATTTATTTATAAAAATATATTTCTAAAATTTTATTATCCTTTAATCTTCCATATTCTGGTGTACGTTACTTATCAATAAACACATATTTTCATGATTGTATTTTACTTATGAATAAACATATATTTTCTTATGTAATTAGATTTTCAAAATCTTAAAATTTGTCCTTTGACTTTGAAAAAAAAARTCTGTTGTTGATTAAAAGCCCAACAAAAGCTTCTTATTTTTATTTTATTGGTCAAATTTGTTTTTTTAGTTTCAACGAAGTAGTTTCCCGACCATATCATCCTTAAATTCTTTAAATCCAATTATGAGTTATGTTCTACTCCTTTAACTTTCGTAGATCCAAGTTATGTTATACTCCATCAATTTCTACTATTAAATTATTGATTGGTTTTAATTTTCGATATGATCGAACCTCAAAAGATGTGAATTTTGTTTTTTCAAATAAGAGTTAAAAGTTTATAAAAATATATTTTATTAAAAAATTATAATATTATATTTAAAATTTAGAAAACAAAAAATTAATGATCAAATTAAAATAATTTATTGTGATTAAAAAAAAAATCACTATTTTCAAATACCTTGGATATAAAGTCATTAATTAATTTATTATAATTTATTAAAAAACAAAATTTCACTATTTTCAAATACCTTGGATATAAAATCATTAATTTATTAAAAATAATTTACTTCAAATTCAATCATATATATATATATATATATATAATATTATTATCTCTTTATAGTAATACTTTAACTTAATATACACGTATAATACGTGTTTTTTTATTAAATTTATATATAAAAAAAAAACTATCACAATTATTGAATATCGAATATCTTTGATATAAAGTCATTAACTTATTTAAAACCATTTGCTCCAAATCCAATCAATTCAACCATATTATAAATGTTATAAAGAAAAATAAACTTATTTAATATTGTTATCTCTTTATAATTGTGTGTATGTGTGATGTTGATTAATTTTCATTGTAAGAGATTACTCTAATTTATTTAAAATTGTATTTATATGCTCAAAAAGTATTAAGAGAAGCGTTTTAAGATCATCATAGTTTTGATGACTTAGGAGGTTAGGAAGGTCGGTAATGTGAAACATATTTTTAAATTAAGATCTAATATGGATATAGGCAGGGCAATCCAATATGAAGTGTTTTTCATCTTCTACCCTCTTAGTGTCACAAAGGTGATAGATTGTCTCATCCCATGGTGTTTTGGGAGTTTTCCAACGCCTAGTTTCACTATGTAGCTCGTGAGAGTTTGTTCTTATTTTAGCAATGTTGATTTTCTTCTTTGCACTTTTCAAAACTGAGAGGTAATTTTGATCTTCTAAACTAGGGTTGACCACCTCCTTGTAGTATCTTAATTTCCTTTTATCCATTAATTATTTATCACACCACGTATTCTCCTTAAATTTAGAAGTGATAATATTTGTAATATTATAAATATTCTGCATGATGGCTTCTTCTTGTATTTCCCAATGATTTAGCCAAGATTTGACACCTTTATGTCATCCCCACATGAGTCGTTGGTGGTTTTGTCTAGAGTTTGAAGCAATTTTGGGGAGCCTCTTTTCATCCATGTTGTTTATCTTGTTCGTGTACGTTAGGTATCTAATCATAGCAATGCTCTCGATGGGGGAAATACTTGCTTCTATGAAGAGGATAGGGTAGGGTGTATTTCCCTTAATTTTGAGATTATAAGTTATAAAATTCTTTCGGATCTATTCTATCTTTCTCCAGGATTCTCTAGATATACTGCAATCCCAAAATTCACATCCATATAAGATAACTAGAGTGACAACAGTGTGAAAGAGGAGTTTTTTTTATTCCAAATCCAAAGGTCTATTGATTTATAATTGTTTTCGAGCCCATAAAGATCTTTCTTCCCTCCATTTATCTTTTTTTCAATGTTATAGTTCCAATTGAGATTGTGGTAGATATTGATTCCAAGATATTTGTATGAAGGCACTTCCTCCAAGCTATTTTTGTCATAAACAAAAGTATCATAGGTGATCCTTTTGGATTTAATTATCATAACCTTTGTTCTGTCATTGTTCACAGTCATGTCCATGCTAGAGAAAAATTCCTTGAGGGTTATTAGTTGCTTACGTAGGTCATAGGGACTCTTCTCCATAAGAACAATATCATCTGCATAAAGAAGGAGGATGATGACTATACTAGCGAGATTCAGGCCAGCACATCCTTCATCCTCCAAACAATCTTCTAACATAGATGTTGAAGAGGGTAGGGGATAGGGGACGACCTTGCTTGACTCCTATATTATAGATAATTTCTTCTAACCAGCCCTCAATGTTATTAAACTTGGAAACAACTTTCTCATATAACCTTACTGGAGAAACTCTTAACTCAAAAGGAACTTTAAGATCTTCTAACCTATTCCAGAGGTTAGTCTTGGGCACAGTGTCAAAATATTTTCTAAAATCAACGAAACAACAAATGAGATCATTTTTATCATTATAACACTCTTCTGCAATGATCCTAAATGTAACAAGGTGGTCCACAGTGGAATGGTAGCATATATATAGATAGATAGATATATAGAATTGTATCGTTAATACATATGTGTGTGTATATGATCTAGAGGAATTGGTAACTCATCGGGATTGTCTAGGTTCAAATCTAGCACTATAACCCCTGAGCTAATTCCAACAACATACAAGCTAGCACCTAGCATGAAACTTATGACTTAGAAAGGGTTGAGGCATCCTGAAGCCCACCAGGGTGGAACCTCAATCCTAGGGGGCATCTACCCTTCTAGCCTTATCACAACGGGCCAACATGTCCACTTTGTGGGAATTGAACCTGGGTGGGGAGGATAACAAACATGCTACCAAACCACCCAAACTATGAACTCGAGACTAATGCATATTAATATTTATTTGTATATAATCCCTTTGGGTGTAGATCAGTTGGCAATAAAGTACATTGTTAAGGCACTCCTTGTGGCATCACTGGTTTAAACCTTAACTAGCCATGTGTGCCATATCAAAGAAACATGAGTATGCCACTAACAATTACAGTGGTAGTGGTTGAAATTGACCCTGTATTATGCGAATACGAACTCACCCTAATTACCGATTCCATATATATATAATGTTTCCAACTTCAAAGGAAATGAAAAACACTCAATAAACTTTGTATTTAGCATATAATATTGTAATAAACCTAAAACAAAAGTAAAATGTTAAGGATCTTATGTGGAAAATGCTTTGAGAAACCAATTTTCTTTTGTCAATGATATTCCTAGTGTCCTTTAGGCTTTAATTGGCCATGTGTAAAGTCATTTTACTTTATGAAAAACATTACCTTTTAAGATTTCCTTCTAAGAGGGAAGAAGTTGACGAGGGTTGTTATAGCAAGATTTGCCTCACCTTATGCAAATTTTCTCAGAAGGCCTTTTTCCATTTCCCTATGCAGAATTGAAGTCCCTTTTTTCAAATCGCAGAGCTAAAAACAATATTTTCCACATATACGTGCCCTACATATTATACAACATGTGTATACGCAAGTTTCACCACTACAGCCCGCGTACATCGAGTTTTGTGCCAAAAATAAAAAAATGGTGTTGGGTTTCCATGTCACGTCACGAGATCCATGATCCTTGACCTTCCATATACTGGAAATGTTCTGAATCAACCCTTCAGTTCCACTTGAAGGCTATAGATGGGCCAAATCCGAGCTATGGAAAAGAGGAGAAGAATTCAACTTTGAGAGCAAAGTTACTCTGGAGAAATTATTCACTTCATATTAAGTCTGCATCCCTTTATCCGTTTAAGTCTAAACGCATTGTTCATCCCCAAAGATCTTCCCTACATGATTGAAAACCTCATTGTCTGTCATATGTGAGCTTGTCTTTGGTGGAGGATTGAAGTGGTGGATGCCTAGCTGGAAGGGACTTAGTTTCTCAATTTCGAACCATGCCGACACAGAAGTTTGTAATTCATTCACTTATGTTGATTACATTTTAATAGAAATACTCTATTCTCGTCCAACTAATATCTTGCAAATATTTGAACTGTTATTCCATGGGCATATTTGTTATGAATGTTGATGGATTATGTTATTGAATGTGATAAAATTATATATTATCACCATATGCTTGTGTTTCTTGGTTGTTGAGGACAAGTTGCAGGTGTATTGCTTTGAGTTAAGTGCTCAACGATGGACGAGGTAGGCCCTTTATCTTGTATTGTTAGCATATTTGTTTATATAGCATACCTGATATTAGAGTTGATTTCTGACAGTCATTTTCGTCTGTTGTGGTTTACCCCTGGCCATAGCCTCGTAACAGAATTGGAGACCATACTTGGGATTGAATCTTCTTTTCAGGGTTTGGAGTGTTTTTCTCCTTTGATTGCTCTCATTTATATTGAGTTTCTTGTCGTCTGACTGCTTGACATCCTCTGTTCATTCTGTGTCTGAGTTTCTTAGCCTTCACCTTAGCTTGGTTGTGGTTTAACACATATACGTGGGTTTTTACCTGACAGTCCCGTACATATGTGTGATGTCCTTCTGCAAGAGGTGTATAGACACGTTTTTCTCCTGAACAGTCGCGTACATCACCCTTTTTTTCTTGGTTGTTGGGTTTGATGTTTGATGGGTAGGTTTTGATGGTTGTTGAGTCTTCTTGGGTCTCTGTTATGACTGTTAAGTGTCTGTGGAATGATAGGAAACCTTTCTTTGGTTGAATTTTTGGGCGATGCCTTTCTCATCATCCTTTTCATTTGATTGTTCTTGCATCTTGGGCTTGGTGTTTGATTCTTGATATCCTACTTGGTTTGTCTTTGTTTACATACAGTAGAATTTTTATATTAAGCTATTGTTCTTTCCTTGCATTTTCATTCTTTTATATTGAAAATAAAAAATTATTAGGCATTTTTCATTGTTGGAATTTGATCTTTTGGGTCCTTATCATTGATCTTAGTACATGTATAGAAAGATTGCATCTTATTTGGAATTGCAGAACTAAATTGAAAACTGCATTTGAAAAGCTTAGCATTTATTGGGAATTGAAGTTAGGAATTTGCATTTTATTCATATTCATTTATTTTACTTTTTGAGTCATAACATCATTAGTTTCACGACTACACCTTTTTTGAGTAAGCAAGGCCACTAAAAGAAACATTGATAATTTAAAATTGATTAGAAACAATTTTATTTTCTAGGGTGCACAAACTAGCTTAGGATTTAGAGCCTTGGAATAGGATTTTGTGAGTAAACTTCTCCAAGGCTATTAAATCAACATATGTGTTTGACTAAGGTAGTGGTGAAATCCATTGTATAACTGGTGATGTCAAGAGGCTTCACTTACACTAGAGTTAAGCACGAGGTCGCATGAGGTTGGTTGAGGGGATATCCCCCCAATACCTTCTTAGTGTCAGATATATTTTTGGGGATCTATTCGTATATGGGGATCTTTCTAGTACCTTTACCTCTATGAGAAGCAATGACTTCGAGGTTTCGGGCTTTGTTACCCTACCCATATGGTAGAATTGACTTATAAATGTTCGCTTGAGCATCAATTATATCGTGGTTGGTTATTTGCTTGACATAGGTACCACATAAGTTACTTGCAAGAGTTATTCTACAGGTACCCTGGGTCAGATAAGGGTCAGATAGAACATAGCCTTTATGGAGGATTACCTCTCCGGGGGGATCTGATCGACTGGTTGTTAAGCCCATGAGGACCCTTATAACTGATTCTGATACCTCATATCTTTAGCAGGGATTCTCAGGCCCCTCTTGGGCGAGGCATACCTACTTTAGGGAGGGAGGCCCCTTTCAGCCACTTCATCTTGTTTGTGTGCATATTGGCCTTTTGTTTTATTTTGGTGTGCTCATTGATTACTAGATGGACTTAGGATTTGTTTTTTATATCTCAAGTCTTGAGTCATCATGGAGCCAGAAAAGATTCCTCGCGGATCTCACCACTTGTTACAGTTACCACCGCATTTTGAGTCTTTGCCTTCTATAAGGCGTAAAGTTATCAAACATGGTACACACACCTCCATTTATCAGACTTGTGATCATATAAGGATGAGTATTGAATCAAGTCAGAAAGACACTTGGAGTCCTTCAACTCCCATACCTATTATAGTTAATGGTACCCCTTCAACACCTTCAACCACAATGGTTGTAGTGTCGGAGATGCCTATCATCACCCATGTCCATCCTATAGTGAATACTCAGCCTATAGCCACAAACCCTTTTGGGTCCCTTTGTCACTCATCAGGCTATAATGTTCAGTCCATCCCTATGGCCTCTAGTCCTTTTTCTTATGGTATGTCAAATTTTACATCGCAATTTTCAACCTCCATCCTAGCGTCTACTCTGAATACTAGTATTGGACTTGGGGGCATGACTCCTCCACATACTCCATTCTTGTTTGGTGGTACCCATGTCCCACAAACGACTCCTACAGTTGGAGGCTTTCCTCTTATTAACCCCAGGTCTAATCATGTTCCTAATGCTTCTGGATGGAGTAACCAACCTGGCAAACAAGTTATTGCTTACGGTCCATCCTTTACACCCACCTCCTCTGTACTGATTCCAACCAACACGGTTGGCATGACGAATCCACCTTTATCCTTTGGATTCACTGTTACACGTCAAAATTACTCAGCTGGATAAGTGTCTCATGTTCCTATCAATTGTTGTAAGTGTCGTATCTTCCCTACAACTTTCGCAAGTGTCACAAGTTGGTCACAAGTGTCGCAAATGATGTTCAGACATACTGCCATATCGACGACACTAAGGAGACACTTATAACATCTCATATGCTTGATTTGAAGAAGGAGAACTAGTTTACTGAAGTCAAATAACTCTTGACACCTAAAGAAAGCTCTGAAACAAAGGTTTTGAGGAGGAGCGCTCCCCTATTTCAGGCCTAGAAGCGTTGGCGCTCCCCTACAAGGCTCCAGGGAGTGTTATAATGCTCCTTAGCCCCCTCTAAAGGAGCGCTTCTCATCTTGAAGGCGCTGGCGCTCCCCTAAAGCTTACCAGGGAGTGCTACAATGCTCTGATGCCCCTTCTAAGGGAGCGCTGCCTAATCTGAGGCAGTAGTTGGCCCGTTGAGGAGAATAAGGGGAGGATCTTTCGAGATTAGGGGGCAGTTGTGTTTGAATTCTTGGTTTCATCAAGAGATCCCTGATCTAAGGAGAAGGTTCCCAACTTGTTCTAAAGATAACTCAAGAGGTTAAGATCCTCTTAACCTATATAAACAGGCTCTATGATGGTGGAAAGGGGGGAAGAATTGAAGATATGAAACTTATGATCTTGGAGAAAACTCACAGCCAGCCAAAGGAGAGTGATCAGTGAAGCTGGTGTTATCCAGGTTGTGGATCTTTCAGGCAAGGGTTAGACAAAGGGGACTTGACGAAGCTGTCACATTCACATCTACAATTGTAAGTACTGTTGTCGTTATTCTCATCAATATGACATGCTTGGCCTGTTTCTTTCTAGTTTTTGTCTAATGTCACATGAACTTATCATTAATTGATAGATCTGTTTTCAAGCTAACACCAATAGAGTAGGAAGTGGTCGTATCTTGTTTTGTCCACAGAACTCAGCGAGGAGCAAAGGATTGGAGCGTGCAGGGACAAACGTCGATAAAGGTACTTCTATCATCCTCCCTTCTCATGTGTTAGTTTAGATACATTTGAAAGGAAGTCAATGTCCATGTTAAGCATTTTCTGTCTAGAGTTAGGGTCAAGCTCTTAGAGGCGATCTACCTGTCCACAGGGAGATTTTCCTACAACAGAAACTGGCGACTCCGATGGGGAGATAGCCTCAAATTGAAACTTATTGTTTTGATTTTCTCCTCATTGACCGTGTTCTATCCATTGATTGGTTCAGACCTGGTTTACTCCTCTTTTGATTGGTTTCATGAGCTGATTGGCTCCTTACCCTATCACACTCGGCATAAGTGTCGGAATTGAATTGCAATTTTTTGATTTTCTTGACATTTTTGGGAGTTTTAGACCCTGGCGCCCCTGTCCTAGTGTTAACAGAGCACCATCGCTCCCCCATAGCTTTGCACAGAGCGCTATAACGCTCCTTGCCTTTGGCAACAGAGCGCCAGCCTCTTTTAGGCCAAAAAACCCTCCAGAATTTCTTTTTCTGGGTTTTGCCTCTGTGTCTCTTCTGCTGAGTAGCCTTGTGAGTCAATGTTTCTTCCCTTTCAGCCTTGACATCTATCTTTTGAAGAATAAACATCTTGTTAGTTGGATCTTGTAGCCTTCTTCACTATTTTCATTGAGTTTTTCCTGTTAAGTGAAGTTTGAAACCCATGCATTGTTTTTCTCTCCTCATCAGCTGAGTAAAAACCCTGGTGAAGGTCATCAAAGGCCTACAGACCTCTTTGTCTCGATTTCAATCAAGATCATTTGTTCTTCAACTTTTTCTTTTGGGTGTG
>ML827334.1:74304-89580 GCA_009831015.1 Picea engelmannii | reverse complement strand
CACCTGGGAATCCTTCAGGGATGCTATTAAGAAACAATACTACCCTGTCGAAAGTTATGACGACCTGTATACCAAATGGACCACACTACAGCAAGAAAGAGACCAAGCAGTGCCAAATTTCACAAATATCTTCCATACCTTGCGCACCAAGTTGGGTATCAAAGATTTAGAGAGACATATGGTGCTCAAGTATCGCGGTGCTTTGCATAGATACATCCAGACCGAAATGGAATTTCTGGGAATCTCATCCTTGGGTGTGGCCTACCGATATGCCGTCAAAATCGAGTAGAAACTCAAACAAAAGACGCAGCAATTTGGGCCTAGGAACCCCTCACAACAAAAGCCAGGAAAGGGCGGCCCCAACCCACCGAACAAAGGACAGAGCAAAGATGGACAATATCAAGACAACTAGTACAATCCGCAAGCAAAGAAGGACATCGAAAAGACAAAGAAAGATACCGGGAAGTGGTGTGACTTCCATAAGAGCCCTTGGCATAACACTGCTGACTGCCGCTCAAAGAAGTCACTGGTGGCCGAAGTGAAAGCCTCTGAATCAGATGCAGATTCTAACTCTGAGACAGAACCAGAAAGGGGAAGACAGATCATTGATGCGGAACCCAGTGCCACCATTGCTACCACCAAGTTCCATCCCGGTGAACCAGACGAGCCAGAAGAAGGAGAGCGCCTCTTCCATTCACAGATGTGGGTAAAAGGAACCCCGCTGCACTTCATCATTGATAGCGGTAGCCAGAAGAACCTCATATTAGTAGAGGTTGTCAAGCGGCTGGCCCTGCCAACAACGCCGCACCCACAACCCTACACCATTGGATGGCTCTACCAAGGAAGAGATCTCCACGTCAGCCAACAGTGCCGACTGTCGTACGACATCAAGCCCTTCAAAAATGAGGTATTGTGTGATGTTGCTCCTCTCGAAGTTTGTGATGTTCTTTTGGGCCAACCTTATTTATGGAAATTTCATGCTATATATGAGTCTAGGCCTCGTAGTGTTATTATTACTTTGAACATGAAATTGTACAGGATACCCGAGGTAGTCCCACCTAGTGCTATTTCCTTGATCTCTGCTAAGCAATGCAGGGAGGTCATCTCTCAGATGGGGAAGTTTGTCTTCTTCGTGATTCACTCTCAGAATAAGTGAAAGATCACAGCCACATCTAGGGTCTCTGTGGCCAACCTCTCCACACAGCAGAAGCAAGTAGATAAGGTTGTTGAAGTGACGCAGGCTAGCTCTACGCACAGGCACACCCCGCAGGGTCTCTGCACACACCTCCTGCTCTCAGGATCGTTCAAAATCCTTTTTTCAATGAGCCGGAGTGGCTCCTTGGATTCCCTCAGGAATCACTATGAAAATCTGATCCAGTCCACAGGTCCTTCTTTCCCACACGACCTTCTACACTTAACCATGACCTCTCCCTGACTTAATCTTAGGTTTCGGAGTTTTGTGTTCCCCGTCATCAAGAGTCCCTGTACTCTTCAATCCCCGATCACCGATGAACTCCTTTCGGCCTTAGCCCCTCCCTGGCTAGGCTCCTAGTCCATGGGACTAGTTCTCATAAGACCGCAGCCTTATGTTCCTGTTCCTCGGGGTTTTAGGCTTAAAAATCCCGATGAGCTCTTTTTCCTGCTAGACCTCCAGGCTAAGCTCTTGGTCCCCGTGACCTTCATCTCACAAGACTGCAGCCTTGTGTCCCCATCGGGGTTTCGGACTTTTCAATGCCAAAATGCGAACGTCCCTAGGACTCGTGATTCCTCGAATTCCGACGCGTTCTCTGCGCGTTAGCCTCCTGGCTAGCTCCGACCCATATGACCTTTTTCCCCATGACCTCAGTCTTACCTTCCCCATCGGGGTTTCGGGGTTTCCAATGTCAAAATGCATTGGCTCATGGGATTACCGATCCTCGAATCCCAATAGGCTGACAGCTGGCCCCTTAAACGATGGCTCCTTCCTCCTTTGATATGCTGACAGCTGGCTCCCCCAGTGGCTCCTTCTTTCCTTTCCGTCGTGTTGACAACTGGCTTCCACTTATTGGGGTTTCACGGTTCGCGATTCCAAAATGCCAAAACCACTTGTCTACGGGATTCCCGATATCCTGATGGCCCAAACACCGATCAACCACTTACTGTCGGGCCTTTCCCTCATGGCGTCAATTTCTTCCACGCGTCCCTTCTGATGGACGGTCCCGATTTCTCCGGGGTTTTGAGACTTATGATGTCTCAATTCCTTCGACCTCAGGAACTCCGATTCCCGATGCCGGATATCCTGACTCTCGCTCGATCTCCGCCACGTGTCTCTGCTAATGGACGGCTAATGGCGCGACGCTCCCACATACCCCGTAGGGTCTCTGCGCCTGACCTCCTGGTCTTAAGGATCGTTCAATTCCTCATGTGAGCCGAATTAGCTCTTTAGATTCCTTGCTAGAATCCTCTGCTGCAAACCCGATCCACAGGTCCTTTAACTCCTGCCTCACGGCCCTCTGCACTTTGACGTGACTTTTCCCCGACTCCCTATCGGGGTTCGGGGTTTCGGACTTTCCGCTGTCGAGAGTCACTGCCCTCTCAATTCCCCGATCACTGATGAGCTCCTTCCGCCTTTAGCCCCTACCGGCTATGGCCTGGCCCCTACGACCGCATACCATAAGACCGCAACCTTATATCCTTCTATCGAGGTTTTGAGGTTCAAATTCCCGATGAGCTCTCCTTTTCCCTTAGCCCCTCCTGGCTAGGCTCTGGTCCATGTGACCTACTCGTATATGACCGCAGTCATACTCTCCATCGGGGTTTCATACTTTTCGATGTCGATGTGCACACACCCTTTGGATTCGCGATCCTTCGATTCCTGACGCGCTTTTACTTCAGCTAGCCCTCCTGGCTCAGCCCCTGGCCAATGTGACCATCACCCCGTGACCTCAGTCTTACCACTCCGTCGGGGTTTCGGGGTTTGCGATGCCAAAATGCATACGCCTACGGGATTCCCGATCCCTCGAATCCCGATCCTCCGTCGTGCTGATAGCTGGCCCCCACTATGGCTCTGTCCTCCTCTGCTGCTGTGCTGACAGCTGGCCCCCACTGATCGGGTTTTCACGTTTCGCGGTTTCGAAATGCATGAACCACTTGTCTACGGGATCCTCGATATCCTGATGAACCAAACTCCGATGGATGCCTCCTCGTCGGGACTTTTCCCGATGACACCGATCTCTGCCACGCATCCTCTCTGATGGACGGTCCCGATCTCCTCCGGGATTTCGAGACTTTCGAAGTCCCATTTCCTTCGACCTCAGGAACTCCAATTTCCCGATAGCCGATATGCCGACTCTCTCCTGATCTCCACCATGTGTCCTCCCTCCAACAGACAATCCAGATCTCGTCGGGATTTCGAGACTTGCAATGTCTCAATTCTCACGACCTCAGGAATCCCGATTTCCCGAGTGTCGATATCCCGATGGCTAACCCGCGTGCAGATCTTGTCCAATCTGACGGCTGTCGGGTATCTGCTCCAGATTTGACGGCTTAGATCTGTTCCTCCTATGCGCCTACTCCAGGGGTTAAACCTTGCGCAACTTCTCTCGATCCAACGACTGACAGGATTTCTGTACGAGATCTGACGACTGTCGGTCTCCTCCTTCTGTAGGCTCCTCTTGAGCTCCTCCTGGACATGGAAAATCAACAGTCCAGATTTCTTCTCCTGCCGATCTGACAACTGACACTGCTCCCTCCTGAGCTTTTGCACTCCTTCCAGTCACGAATCTGTGCGTAAAAGCATTGTTCCTCCCGAGATTTATCTTTGAACCCTTTCGAACCCCTTGAAGGATTCTTTGACTCTTGTGCCTCGACAGAGTCTTCACGCACCAAAGTGCTATCTCTTCTGAGCTTTCACAAACACTCAGACCCCTTGGGGAATTTTGTCCTTCTTCTCCCTCAGATGGAGAAATTGACACCTTCCTGGCTGTCCTTCGCTCAAGCTACCTCTTGCTGAGTCTTCTGGGTATTCAGTAACCCAGTAAAGGTCCCTCAGTGGAGTATTCTTTTAGCTCCAGAACTCAAAGAGTTCTTTCCTTTGTGCCTACCTGCACACTGTCTTGATGCCCTCCTGGCGGAGTATCTTCTCCCAGAACATCCAACAATTCTGGTTTCCTTCTGTGCACTCCTTTCACTGGCTCAATGCCCTCCTGGCAGAGCTTCAAAGAACTCCTCAGAGCTTCTGTCCTCTTAAAGAACTCACAGCAGAGTTCTTCTCCAACGCAACCCGTGCGTATGCTCAATGCCCACTTGGCAGAGCTCCTACAGAATCCTCAGTGATTCTGTCTGCAACTGTGTCTCAGATACACAGCCCTGCCTCCAAGGTATTCAACAACCTTGAGGTCTTCTCCCTCTGAATTGTTGATTTCAGTCCTATGCCTCAACACGCCTTTGTCTGACTCCTCAGAGTTCAGAAGTGCATCGGTGCACCGGTATTCAGAGATTGCAGTACTCTGTCACGCCCTCCTGGCATGAAACCTCAAAGACTTTCATCTGAAATCACACAAACTCCCTGCAAATGCATAACTACAGTATACATCTATGGCATACCATGGAACACACACAAACATTCACATACCATACAGAAATGCAGGAAAAAATGCTCTGTTATATTAACAATGGCAAATGCCTGAATTTACAATGGTGTTCCTGAGCTCTCTCTGGCTCTTCTCTTCCAACCTTCTAACTCTACTTGACTCTTTTTCACCCTTACCAAAGTGAGATCTGATATCTTTTTTTCCTGAGGAGGTTCTTCCTTCTCCAGAATTATCCAGAAATTTCCAGGATTATCCTGAATAATTTACAATGTACAAGGAGGGTGTCCATATCCCATTTCCCTCCAATCTACCTACCCTATTTAATTACATTAAATGGGCTGTCTAGTCCAGCGTCTGGATCTAGATCTCAGCCATTACACACATTAAAGGCCGATCTACCTAACGCCTACACAAAGGCACGGCTTCTACAGCTCACCAGCTTAAACACATTTACATTACATTCATTACAAATATTAAATGAGGCTGCGCCTCCCTTTCATCCTTGAATGCATGCGCGCTGACGTGGTTGGCGGGCTGGCTGGCTAACGTGGAGAGATGCTCCTGTATCAAACTCCTCAGCTGCAAAATCATGAGCTCCTGCTCATGCGCTTCCCCTCTAAGCGGTTGGAAATCCTCCTGGATCCCAAATAAGTCTTTGGAGCTTTCCATCTACTCCATCCTGCTGCTGCTGCTTTGTTCCTTCTGCTCAGATTCTCCTCGCTGGCAGTCTCTGCTGACCTCAACATCAGCTCCATGATCTCCTCGATCACTTCGTCCAACTTCTCTAGTGGCTGGTCCTGCTCATGCAGTCTCCTCAGCTGCAAAAATTTTCTGCAATTGGGCAGATCATCATGATCTCCCATGCTATCTTCTTCATCTTCATCTGTGTCCTCAAGTTGCCACTCTGCTGCAGACTTCAGCTCTGAAGTCTCTTCTTGACTAACCTATTTTTCAGTCACCTTCCCTGACAATTCGACTTCTGTCAGTTCTCTGGATGGCCCTGGATTGTTCAACCAATCCTCCAGCATCTCTAGCTCCATCTCCCATGGAGTGATAACTTTATCTTCTGTTGTTAGATTTAGTGCTGCAACTTCCTCAGCTTCCTGGCTGAAGTCATTGAGCCATTCCTCAAAATTCTCCTTCTCTTCTCCATCTACTTCTATTTGTGCTTGGGCAGTCTCAAACACCTGCTCCAATTCCTCCTTGACAGTCATCGTCAGCTGTGACTTTTCTGCTGTTGCACCATCTGCAACACAAATTTCTGCCTCCTCCTGGGCACATGGTAGGAATACTCCAATCCCCCCAATCATCAAAATATCATTCTGATCTTCCTCCTCTTCTGTCAGCTGCACCTGCTGATCTAAGTCCATCTTTGAGCTCACTTGCTCTGTCATCTCCCCTGGCTGATTCCAACTCACTTCTGAGTTTATGAGACCCACAGATAGTCTCATCTTCTCATCCCTGCCCACCTGGAAATATGGGATGCTTCCGCTGCCCTCCTGGCAGACTATGAGATCAACCGATCCCATCTTCATCAACACTCCTTGCTGAATTGAACTCTCCATGAGACCTTCAAATGGTCTCACCTGTTCATCTCTACCCACCTGGTAGTCCAAGATGCTTCCGCTGCCCTCCTAACAGTCTTTGAGATCCCGCAATGATCTCCTTTTATTTCCCAGCTGGCAATGTGAAATTCCCTGGCTGTCCTCCTAACAGTCTGTGAGATCCTCAACTAATCTCAACTCGTTTCCCTCCTGGAAAACTGTAATTTCTTCTTTGCCCTCCTGGCAGTCCTTGAGATCCTCACCTGATCCCAATTCATCCTCTTCATCATTGAGACCTCTTCCAGTCTCTGGCTCACAGTGCTAAATCATCTTTTCCTCTGTGGCCTTGAGGTTTTCAGCATACCTCAACCATTTCTTTAACAGCCTGCGCTGTCTCATGACCATCAACTCCTTGACTGGCCATTTCACTTTCGCCTTCTTCATGGGCCACTCATACACCCATCTCGGCTTTTTATTCTGTCGCATCCGCAGTTCTAGCTTCTTTATGTCTGCTTTTAATTCATAGATCTCTCTAGTCCTTTCTTTATCCATTTCTGCAAACTTTTCTACCTTGCTCTTCTTCCTCCCAGCATGCCTATGGTCTTCAGTAACCATGGTGCTGTCTCTGTCTGCTCTCCTAGCAAACCTGCTGTCACTCTGCATCCCTGAGTGTTCTAGCTTCATCCTCCTACAGTATCCCTGACTGTTTATGGACTGTTGCCTACCTGCAAACAAGTTCTTACAGAGTCCTCCAGCGCTCTGTCTTCCTCCTTGCCTCTTCTGTCTGCAATATACAAACAGAATCCCACTCTGATACCACTTGATGCGTATCAGAGTATCCTCTTATCTCCCCGCTTCTTCCTGCCTGAAATATTCAAGCAAGATTCAAGCTCTGATACCACTTGATGGCGCGACGCTCCCACATACCCTGCAGGGTCTCTGTGCCTGACCTCCCGGTCTTAAGGATTGTTCAATTCCTCATGTGAGCCGAATTAGCTCTTTAGATTCCCTGCTGGAATCCTCTGCTGCAAACCCGATCCACAGGTCCTTTAACTCTTGCCTCATGGCCCTCTGCACTTTGCCGTGACTTTTCCTCGACTCCCTATCGGGGTTCGGGGTTTCAAACTTTTCGCTGTCGAGAGACACTGCCCTCTCGATTCCTTGATCACCGATGAGCTCCTTTCGCCTTTAGCCCCTACCGACTATGGCTTGGTCCCTACGACCGCATACCATAAGACCGCAACCTTATATCCTTCTGTCGGGGTTTTGAGGTTCAAATTCCTGATGAGCTCTCCTTTGCCCTTAGCCCCTCCTGGCTAGGCTCTGGTCCATGTGACCTACTCGTATATGACCGCAGTCATACTCTCCATCGGGGTTTCTGAATTTTTGATGTCGATGTGCACACACCCTTTGGATTCGCGATACTCCGATTCCCGACGTGCTTTTACTTCAGCTAGCCCTCCTGGCTCAGCCCCTGGCCAATGTGACCATCACCCCGTGACCTCAGTCTTACCACTCCATCAGGGTTTCGGGGTTTGCGATGCCAAAATGCATACGCCTACGGGATTCCCGATCCCTCGAATCCCGATCCTCCGTCGTGCTGACAACTGGCCCCCACTATGGCTCTGTCCTCCTCCACTGCTGTGCTGACAGCTGGCCCCCACTGATCGGGGTTTCGCGTTTCGCGGTTTCGAAATGCACGAACCACTTGTCTACGGGATCCCTGATATCCCGATGAACCAAACTTCGATGGATGCCTCCTCGTCGGAACTTTTCCCGATGACACCAATCTCTACCATGCGTCCTCTCTGATGGACGGTCCCGATCTCCTCCGGGATTTCGAGACTTTCGAAGTCCCATTTCCTTCGACCTCAGGAACTCAGATTTCCCGATAGCCAATATGCCAACTCTCTCCTGATCTCTGCCACATTTCCTCCCTCCAACGGACGGTCCATATCTCGTAGGGATTTCGAGACTTGCAATGTCTCAATTCTCACAACCTCAGGAATCCCAATTTCCCGAGTGGTAATATCCTGATGGCTAATCCGCGTGCAACTCCTATCCAATCTGACGACTGTCGGGTATCTGCTCCAGATCTGATGGCTTAGATCTGTTCCTCCTGTGCGCCTACTCCAGGGGTTAAACCCTCTGCAACTTCTCCCGATCCAACGACTGACGGGATTTCTGTACGAGATCCGACGGCTGTTGGTCTCCTCCTTCTGTAGGCTCCTCTTGAGCTCCTCCTGGATGTGGAAAATCAACAGTCTGGATTTCTTCTCCTGCCGATCTGACGGTTGACGTTGCTCCCTCCTAAGATTTTTCACTCCTTGCAGTCATGAATCTGTGTGTAAAATCACTGTTCCTCCTGAGCTTTATCTTCGAACCCTTTCAAACCCCTTGAAGGATTCTTTGACTCCTGTGCCTCAGCAGAGTCTTCACGCACCAAAGTGCTATCTCTTCTGAGCTTTCACAAACACTCAGACCCCTTGGGGAATTTTGTCCTTCTTCTCCCTCAAATGGAGAAATTGACGCCTTCCTGGCTGTCCTTCGCTCAAGAAACCTCTTGTTGAGTCTTCTGGGTATTCAGTAACCCAGTAAAGGTCCCTCAGTGGACTCTTCTTTCAGCTCCAGAACTCAAAGAGTTCTTTCCTTTGTGCCTACCTGCACACTGTCTCGACGCCCTCCTAGCGAAGTATCTTCTCCCAGAACATCCAACAATTCTGGTTTCCTTCTGTGCACTCCTTGCACTGGCTCAATGCCCTCCTGGCAGAGCTTCAAAGAACTCCTCAGAGCTTCTGTCCTCTTAAATAACTCACAACAGAGTTCTTCTCCAACGCAACCCGTGCATATGCTCAATGCCCACTTGGTAGAGCTCCTATAGAATCCTCAGTGATTCTGTCTGCAACTATGTCTCAGATACACAACCCTGCCTCCAAGGTATTCAACAACCTTGAGGTCTTCTCCCTCTGAATTGTTGATTTCAGTCCTGTGCCTCAACACGCCTTTGTCTGACTCCTAAGAGTTCAGAAGTGCATCAGTGCCTCGGTATTCAGAGATCACAGTACTTTGTCACGCCCTCCTGGCATGAAACCTCAAGGACCTTCACCTGAAATCACACAAACTCCTTGCAAATGCATAACTACAGTATACATCTACAGCATACCATGGAACACACACAGACATTCACATACCATACAAAAATGCAGGAAAAAACTGCTCTATTATATTAACAATGGAAAATGCCTGAATTTACAATGGTGTTCCTGAGCTCTCTCTGGCTCTTCTCTTCCAACCTTCTAAATCTACTCAACTCTTTTTCACCCTTACCAAAGTGAGATCTGATATCTCTTTTTCCTGAGGAGGTTCTTCCTTCTCCAGAATTATCCAGAAATTTCCAGGATTATCCCGAATAATTTACAATGTACAAGGAGGGTGTCCATATCCCATTTCCCTCCAATCTACCTACCCTATTTAATTACATTAAATGGGCTGTCTAGTCCAGCGTCTGGATATAGATCTTAGCCATTACACACATTAAAGGCCGATCTACCTAATGCCTGCACAAAGGCACGACTTCTACAGCTCACCAGCTTAAACACATTTACATTACATTCATTACAAATATTAAATGAGGCTGCGCCTTCCTTTCATCCTTGAATGCATGCGCACTGACGTGGTTGGCTGGCTAGCTGGCTGACGTGGAGAGATGCTCCTGCATCAATGACTCAGATTATTCTAGGTAATTCCCCATGGAAATTCCCGATCCCATGTTCACAGGAATGCTGATATCCCGATGCACCAAAGTACCGACGGACGCTCGATCTCCACCACGTGTCCTCACAAACGGACGGCTCTAATCTTGTGTCAGGGTTTCGAGACTTATGATGTCCCGGTTCGCACGACCTCGAGAATCCCGATTTCCTGAGTGCCGATATCCCGACGGCTCCACCTCTTGTTGGGACTTCTCCTCCTGCCTGCGAGAGTTTAACTCCCGTGCAACCTCTGCAGATCCAACGGTTGTCGGGTATCTGATCCAGATCTGACGGCTCAGATCCTTTCTCCTGTGCGCCTACTCCAGAGACTAAACTTCGAGCATCTTCTCCCGATCCAACGGCTTACAGGATTTCTGAGTGAGATCCGATGGCTGTCGGTCTCCTCCTTCTATAGGCTCCTCCTGGGCTCGTCCTGGACATAGAAATCAATGGTCCAGATCTCTCTCCTCCGCTGGTCCGACGGTTGCTGATCTCTCCTGAGATTCCTACACGCTTAGTCCCAGACTTGGAAGAATTTCCAAGTTCTCAAAGGCCTCCAACCTTGGTTTCTCTTCTCTCTGCGAACTCCTTCACCTTGAGCTTCGCTGCGCGTATACAACGCTGACCCTCCTGAGCTTTGGGTACTCTGAACTCCTCCAAAGAGTTCTTCAGTCTCTGCACTCCTTGCAGTTTCGACCTCGTGCGTGAAAGCACTGTCCCTCCTAAGCTTCTCAACCACTTAGACCCCTAAGGGATTTTATCTTTCTTCTCCCACAGATGGAAAATATGGATGCCCTCCTGGCTGTCCTTCACTCCAGCAACCTCTTGCTGAGTCTTTCTGGGTGTTCAACAACCCAGTGAAGATCCTTCAGTGGATACTTCCTCCAGCTCTAGAACTCAAAGAGTTATCTTCTTCTCTTCTGTGCTTATCTACACAATGTCTCTATGCCCACCTGGCAGAGTATCTTCTTAGAAATTCCAGCAGTTCTGTCCTCCTGTGCACCCGCTCAATGCCCACTTGGCAGAGCTCTCAAAATCCTCAGTGATTCTGGCTTCTGTCTGAACTCACAACAGAGTTGCTCCCTCAGCACCACTGTGCATATGCTCATGCCCACTTGGTAGAGCTTTATAGAATTCATAGCAGAATTCTATCTGCAACTGTGTCTCTCATACACAGCCTTGCCTCCAAGGTATTCAACAACCTTGAGGTCTTCCTCCTGAGTTGTTGACTCCAGTTCCTATGCCGCAACACGTATCTGTCTGACTCCGTAGAGTTCAGAAATGCATCCTCTGTTCATGACCCTCAGAACCCGCAGCGTTCTGTCACAACCTCCTGGTGTGAAGCCTCAAAGACCTTCACCTGAAATCACACAAACTCCCTGCAAATTCCTAACATATATACATTCACAGCATATAAAAGAACACACACAGACATCCACATAACACAAAATGACATGCAGGAAAAATTACTTCTGATTATATTAAATGGAAAATGCCTATAATTACAAGGTGTTCTTGAGCTCTCTCTGGCTCTTCTCTTCTCTGCTCTACCTGCAGATCCTAACACATTACCCCTACAAGTCCTCCAAAATGAGATATGAAAATCTCTTTTTTTTTCCTGAAGGGGCTCTTCGAGCGCTTCCCTCTAAATCTACCTACCCTATTCAATTGTATTGAATGGGTTGTCTAGTCCAGAATTGGATCTAGATCTCAGCCATTACACACATTAAAGGCCGATCTACTCTACACCTGCACAAAGGCACGACTTCCTGGCTCAACAGCCTAAGCATTTAAATTACATTGAATTCAAATTTAGATGAGGCTGCGCCTCTCTTTTAGCGTGCGATTTGAATTCACTGGCTTGTCTAGTTGGCTGGCTGCTGACGTGGAGAGATGCTCCTGCATCAAACTCCTCAGCTGCAAAATCATGAGCTCTTTCTCATGCGCTTCCCCTCTCATCTATTGGAAATACTCCTGGATCCCAAATAAGTCTTTGGATCTTTTCATCTGCTCCATTCTGCTGCTACTACTGCTTCTGTTGCACTACTCTTGCTACTTCGTTCCTTCTGCTCAGCTGCTCCTTGCTGGCAGTCTCTGCTGATCGAATCATCAGCTCCATGACTCCTCGATCGCTTTGTCCAGTTTCTCCAGTGGCTGGTTCTGTTCATGCAGTCTCCTCAGCTGCAAAAATTTTTGGCACATGAGAAGATCACCATGATCTCCCATACCTCCTTCATCCGTTTCCAACTTTACTTGTTGGATGTGCACGCCATGCACTTTTACCCTTTCCTCCAGGGCTTCTATCTGTTCCCATAGATCAGCCAAACAAATGCTGTCTGCCTCTTCTTCCTCTGCTTCTGCAACCTCCCATGTTGCAGTCTTTTCAGTCTCATGGCTGAAAATATTGAGCCATTCCTCATAATGCTCATCATCCTCTTCTGCTTCTTTTGCTGTTAGCTTCAGCGCTACAACTTCTTTCATTTTAGCTCCCTGGCTGAAATCATTGAGCCGTTCCTCAGAATGCTCATCTTCTTCACCTGCTTCTTCTTGGGCAGTTTCAACCACCTGCTCCAATTCCTCCTTGACATTCATCGTCAGCTGTGACTGTTCTTCTACTGTTGCTGCACCTGCAACACAAATTTCTGCCCCCTCCTGGGAAAATGGTAGGAATACTCCAATTCCTCCAATCATCAGAATATTATCTTGATCTTCCTCCTCTGTCAGCTGCATCCGCTGATCTAAATACACCTCTGGATTTATGAGACCCTTAGACAGTCTCATCTGCTCGGTCAGCTCCTCGGGCTGATCCAAATTCACCTGCTCATCCCTGCCCACCTGGCAATATGGGATGTCTCTGCTGCCTTCCTGGCAGACTATGAGATCAACCGATCCCATCTTCATCAACACTCCTTGCTGAATCGAACTCACCTCCGAGTCCATGAGACTTTCAGCTAGTCCCACATTCTTATCTCTGTCCACCTGGCAATCTGAGATGCTTCTGCTGCCCTCCTGGCAGTCTTCAAGATCCCACAGCGACCTCTTATCATTGCCCTCCTGGAAAATTGAAATGCCTTGGCTGTCCTCCTGACAGTCCGTGAGATCCCCGAGTGATATCAATTCATTGCCCTCCTGGAAATTTGGAAACTTTCTACTGCCCTCCTAACAGTGCTTGAGATCTTCAGCTGATCTCATTTCAATTTCAAAATCGTTGAGACTTTCCCCAGTCTCTGGTTCACATGCCTGAACCATCTTCTTATCCTGCCGCAGCTTCAGTTCGAGTCTCGCTATTTCTCTCTTTATATATGCGAGCTCTTCATCTATATCTTCTTGGCTCCATAGATATTTCCTCCCAGCATACCTACGACCTTCAATAGCCATGTTGCTGCTTCTGTTTTCCTTCCTGGCAAATCTGCTGCTGTCACTCTGCATCCCGAGTGTTTCCAGCTTCATCCTCCTACAGTCTCTCTGACTGTCTTCCCGATTGTTGCCTACCTGCAAACAATCCTTACAGAGTCCTCAACAACTCTGTCTTCTTTCACTTGAAATATACAGATGAATTTCCTTCTCTGATACCAAACTTGACGTTGTGCATCAGAGTACTCCTTACCTCTTATGCCTTCCTCGCCTGAAATATACAGACAAGAATCTGAAGCTTTGATACTAAACTTGACGCAGGCTAGCTCTACGCACAAGCACACCCCTCAGGGTCTCTGCACGCACCTCCTGCTCTCAGGATCGTTCAAAATCCTTTTTTTGCTGAGCCGGAGTGGCTCCTTGGATTCCCTCAGGAATCACTGTGAAAATCTAACCCAGTCCATAGGTCCTTCATTCCCACACGGCCTTCTGCACTTAACCGTGACCTCTCCCTGACTTAATCTCAGGTTTCGGGGTTTTGTGTTCCCCGTCGTCAAGAGTCCCTGTACTCTTCAATCCCTAATCACCGATGAACTCCTTTCGGCCTTAGCCCCTCCCGGGCTAGGCTCCTAGTCCATGGGACTAGTTCTCATAAGACTACAGCCTTATGTTCCTGTTCGTCGGGGTTTTAGGCTTAAAAATCCCGATGAGCTCTTTTTCCCGCTAGCCCTCCAGGCTAAGCTCTTGGTCCCCGTGACCTTCATCTCACAAGATTGCAGCCTTGTGTCCCCATCGGGGTTTCGGGTTTTTCAATGCCAAAATGCGAACGTCCCTAGGAATCGCGATTCCTCGAATCCCGACGCGCTCTCTGCGCGTTAGCCTCCTGGCTAGCTCCTACCCATATGACCTCTTTCCCCGTGACCTCAGTCTTACCTTCACCATCGGGGTTTCAGGGTTTCCAATGTCAAAATGCATTGGCTCATGGGATTACCGATCCTTGAATCCCGATAGGCTGACAGCTGGCCCCTTAAACGACGGATTCTTCCTCCTTCGATACGCTGACCTCTGGCTCCCCCAGTGGCTCCTTCTTTCCTTTCTGTCATGCTGACAGCTAGCTTCCACTTATCGGGGTTTCACGGTTCGCGATTCCAAAATGCCAAAACCACTTGTCTAAGGGATCCCCGATATCCCGATGGCCCAAACACCGATCAACCACTTCCTGTCGGGCCTTTCCCCGATGGCGCCAATTTCTTCCACGTGTCCCTTCTAATGGACGGTCCTGATTCCTCCGGGGTTTCGAGACTTATGATGTCTCAATTCCTTTGACCTCAGGAACTCCGATTCCCGATGCCGGATATCCCGACTCTCGCTCGATCTCCACCACATGTCTCCGCTAACAGACGACTCAGATTATTCTGGGTAATTCCCCATGGAAATTCCCGATCCCATGTTCACGGGAATGCTGATATCCCGATGCGACAAAGTACCGACAGGCGCTCGATCACCGCCACGTGTCCCCACAAATGGACGGCTCTGATCTCGTGTCGGGGTTTCGAGACTTGTGATGTCCCGGTTCGCACGACCTCGAGAATCCCGATTTCCCGAGTGCCGATATCCCGACGGCTCCACCTCTTGTCGGTACTTCTCCTCCTGCCTGTGAGAGTTTAACTCCCGTGCAACCTCTGCAGATCCGACGACTGTCGGGTATCTGATCCAGATCTGACGGCTCAGATCCTTTCTCCTACGCACCTACTCTAGAGACTAAACTCCAAGCATCTTCTCCCAATCCAACGACTTACGGGTTTTCTGAGTGAGATCCGACGGCTGTCGGTCTCCTCCTTCTATAGGCTCCTCCTGGACATAGAAATCAATGGTCCAGATCTCTCTCCTCCGCCAGTCCGATGGCTGCTGAGCTCTCCTGAGCTTCCTACTCACTTAGTCCCAGACTTGGAAGAATTTCCAAGTTCTCAAAGGCCTCCAACCTTGGTTTCTCTTCTCTCTGCGAACTCCTTCACCTTGAGCTTCACTGCGCGTATACAACGCTGACCCTCCTGA
>ML827334.1:33044-47952 GCA_009831015.1 Picea engelmannii | reverse complement strand
GTCCACAAAGTCTTCTTTATATTATATTGGTCAAGCAGTTACAACACAGAGCTTTAATGACCTTTACTTCGCACAGGACAAAAGATCTGCACAGCTTGCTAGATCCTTCTTCCTTGCTCTTCAGCAAAAGACTATAACAACCTGCACTTAGCTTTCCTATCTCATGCATAGAGCACTCTAAGATACATCCGATCACACAGATCCAAATACTAGCACTAAGCTTCCGTTCATACATCACACAGATGTACTATATTACTATCTCTCCCCTATCTTACTATCTATATTTATAGATTACAAAAATGGGCCTAAACGTGGGTAAACCCACGGGCCGACATCCCTTTCCCATTACATCAACCCAAAAACCCTAAAATAGACCCCAAAATAGGTCTTGCTTCCTTATTTTCTACTTCACGTTGTGCTCCTTCCTTGGCAAGCTTTCATAGTCCCAAAAGTGGTCAAGTATGACCAAGTACTCTTCAAAACTTGGTCAAGGGCCAACAAAATCCATTAGCCATGTTTGACCATTACTTACCATATTAACCACAGTTGACCCACAAAACCTTGAACCTCCTAATGCATTAAACCTTAACCCATTGACACAATGACATCCTCACCCACTAGTACCCTAACATAACCAACCCTTAACAAGTTATGAATCCAAATACACTAACTCACTACTACACTATAAATCTTGACTCATATCACCCTTGACACAATTACCTTCTAAGATATTATGAAGTCAAACACACTAACCCCCTAATACATTTTGTCCTCTGATTTAATAACCCCATGACAAATTATGAACCCGAACTCACTAACCCCCTAATAGAGTATAACTTAACCACTATTTCATTGGACACAATATACCCCCTAGTCCCAATGACCTATAACACAATCACCCCCTAACAAACTTTCATATTGAAGACACTAAACCCCTAATAAAATCGAAAACTTAAGCACTATGATCTCAAACACAATGCCCCCTCTAATCCTATGACACCATGACCCTTGACATAGTCACCCCCTAACACATTTTGACTCCCAAATACAATAACCCCTCAACACAATGATATTGATAAATGTTATGATTTCGAAGGGTCAACCACCCCCTAACCACTCTAACCATAGGCACACTATATCCCCTAATCCCTATGACCCCTAACAAAATCACCCCTTGACACATTATGACGTAGAACAAACTTCCCCCTAATACACTATAACCCCTAACAATTATTACCCATATTGATTGTTACATCCTTAGGATAGGGGTAGCTAAGGAGATGATTTCTTGAGGCCCGCAGGTTGAAGATGTGGAATGTCGAGAGCCATATGAGCAGGAAGATCTCGTCCTCTCACCACACATCACCATTGATTAACAACAACAACATCAACCACACCAGCATGTCCCATAAAGGACAAAAGGTATTTCTTAATGAGGTAACAAGTCTGGTCTCGTGGTAAGTGTTATTTTAATAATTGAAGCATTTGAACAGGTTGCAAAGAGTCCTTTCTTGATTATGAAAATGTTTTCTTGGAAATTATAGCTTTTTCTTCATTTCACCTTGGTGGTTGACACAGTTTCCTAGTAAGTAGGTCTCTCTTGGGAAAAGGGTTTCTACTAGGGGGGTCTCCTTGAAGGGTCATCATACCATTCCCGCACATACTTATCACTTTCCATACATATTCACTTTCATTTCCTCATATTTTATGTTTTCGAGCTTATTGACCCCAAGAAGGGCTTGTACCTCATTTCATGGGAATAAGGGGATAAAGGCCCAGAGGTGTTGTACCTGAAAAAAGTTAAAATCCATAACTTATCCCTCTAGATGCTCGCCCTAAGGTCCCGAGAGCAATGAAATGATTCTACATAAAAATTGAAGGACCTTTTAAAAAGGAATACACATAATTAATAAGTGAAATGTTTGTTGAGGGAATGCATTTGTGATGTCTTTTGCTTTTCTTGCACATGGCACTCAATGTGTTTCTATCTCCAAGTGGCATTATGGAACTCCTTAATTTCCCTTGCACATAGCACTCAATGTTTTGGACCATAATAAATTAATGGAAAATAAAAGGACTTGGAAAAAGGTTGCATTGAAAACGAGGGATGCAACAAACCCTCCACAAAGGCACCCATAAATGGGAAAGTAAGAACCCTTAATATGTCAAGAACCTCATGCCCAAATTCCATACCCCCATTCACCTCATACTCATTACATGACTTAGATGGGGTCTTCTTGGGAAACATTCCTTGACTTTGGGATTGATCTACCCAATAGGGCACCATGACAACCTTCCCATACTTAAATTTGGCAAATTTTATAAGGTCTTTGAGCATTTGTCTAGTTTGAAAAGGGGGGACTTGATGCACATGTTTGGGTGGTTCCTTTATTAAATATGGCTTACTTAGCATGATACATGTGACTTGTGGATGCCAATTTTTCATCGAAACCTGCACATGAGATCTAGATTAAGCAAGTATAAACAAAACTTATCAAGAAAGGAAGAGCGATTCAATATGGAAGAATGAGAAAATATACTCACACTACTCCAATGAGTTGATGATTGATACATAGATGATGATCAATATGATACATATGAATGAGTGGAATACACTCATATATAGGACATAACATTCCATAATAGCAGAATGCATGCATGCATAATAGCATAATAGTGATGATCTAAAGTAGAAAGTCTAAAACAGAACTAGTCAATTAACTCCCACTGAACTAGTGTGACGAAAATATAATTTTTTTTAACACCCCCCTTTAACATCACTATGGAGTAAAAATGAGTCTCAACTACTAGGCCATATTAGGTACTCGTGTACAATGCAACTAATGAACACTGAATAAAAATGAGGAAATATGGAAAACCACGTGGGAACAAAACCCCCCCTCAAAAGACAATGCATCAAAAGAAGAAAAGGTAGTTGCTAGGCAACTATGTTCTTCACTCCAAGAGGATCCTGCAAAGTCTAAAACTTTTGCTCACTGAAAGTCTCCATGAAGATGTAGAAATATTTATGGATTTGATTAAGTCTTTTGGAAACCTGTCTATCCTTGTACCTCTTAATCCCGTGGACCCATCTACACCTGAAAATATTATTTTTTGGTGGAAGTGGAACCAGATTCCAAGTCTAATTCTTTAGGAGTGAGTCATAATCCTTCTACATGGCAGCTTTCCATAATGGATTTCTCACAACCTCACTGTAGGTATGTGGATCAGAAGATTGAACCATATAGAAATTCATGGGCATCGCAGGTTCAGAAGTTGAAAGTACATGAGAGGGCTCATCAATATTAAGATCGAGTCGTCCTCAAATCCAGTGGATTCTCTGCAAGGAAACCTGGTGCCTGAAGTGTGAACTGTGCCCTCTTGAGAATCTTCTCATTGCCCTCAAGGAGACCTGCTCATTTCCATGTATATAATATGAGTGTATGGAATCATCTCTAATGTCTGAGATTGATGGAAGCAAAATAATATCTGCATGTGGCATTGGAGGTGCATGCAAAGTACTCTCCTTATGTGTAAGTAGAAAAGAGGAGTCATCATCAGAAAAATTAGTGAATTTATACAACTTTGACTTGTGATCCACCTCACCAATTTCAATGATGGAATTTTCATGCATGTTAAGTACAGAAACTGAATCTGATGTAAATTCAACCTTTTTAACTTTCTGAGTGATTTGATAAACTGAGAGTAGATTCATAGAAAGCTTTGGAACATGTAAAAGATTCTCAAAAATACCATTATGGAGTTCCACTCTTCCCTCTCCTGCTACTAATATTGGAGTATCATCCCCCATGAGAATAGGGGGTCCTGAGCATGAGCTCAAAGAAGTAAAAACTTCCTCTTTTGCTGCCATATGATGTGATGCACTAGAATCTATAATCCATGAATCAAATGAGGAATTAATTGCAACAAGAGCATGATGATTACCTTTCTTAGACGCAAGATCTTCTTCCTTCCTCTTCTTGGCTCCTTCTAGAATGAAGTTTCCAAGTTTGTTCTGTTGAAGTACCTAAGCCATAAGATCAATTTGTTTCTTCATGCATGTGGATTCATCACGATCCAGTTTATTGCAGCAAGTCCACTGATTTCCCTTCTTCTTCTTCTTCTTCTTCTCTCTGGAACCTGAATCTGAAGAGTCTTTGGAACCTGAACTTGAAGAATCCTTGAAGGGTTTGGAATATCCCTCCTTCTTTGGCTCTGGATGTTGTGATTTCCCCTTTCCTTTCTATTTGGATGACCCTTTTCCATCATGCATGGTGAGTGCATGTGCTTAAGGATCCTTGATTAGGCCCATCTGAATGAGTTTTTCATGTTCATGTGTGAGAGAATAAATGAATTGATCCATGGTAGGCATCTTCCAATTTGTTCCCATGATATACCTGCCTCAATTTCCCCTTTCCTTTCTATTTGGATGACCCTTTTCCATCATGCATGGTGAGTTCATGTGCTTTAGGATCCTTGATTAGTCCCATTTGAATGAGTTTTTGATGCTCATGTGTGAGAGAATAAATGAATTGATCCATGGTAGGCATCTTCCAATTTGTTCCCATCAGATACCTGCCTCAAGCACATGACCTCTCATCTGATCCTGTTTTCCAAAAAAAATTTCCAAGGTGGTCCAGACCTTGTTTGGATTCTTGCATGCGGCAACGTGAAACCATAGATAAGTTGAAATCAATTCAAGAAGAAGTCTTGTGGCTTCATCCTCTCATTTCACCCATCTCATATTCTCAATCGTTGATGTAGATTCTGTTTTTGTCCCCATTGTCAAGTTGTACAATCCTTTCCTTTTGAGTTGGAATTATGCCTTGGGATTCCAATCAAAATAATTGTATGGTGTGAGGATTACCACCAATTTTTAATGTATAATAGGTCTCATATCCATCTCTCCCACTATTTCTAAGAAACCCTAAAAAAAAAACCAAGAAATCATTGCAGAAAGGGTACTTTAAGTGGAAAACTTGTATCAGTTTCAAGAGGCAATATTCGAGCTTCATTTTTTAGAAAACAACGAGGAATCTTGCCAAACAGTTGAAAACCCACTTGTAGAATGGGTCGATTTACTTCTCTCTTAAGTTGTTTCCTCAAACAGTTAATATTTTGGGAGATATAAATGCAACAAGAAAGGTGTTTTTAGCGGCGACCACACCTTGCCTTAAGAGCCAAAGCCACTAGTCTTTAGTTGGTCGCCCTTTTCCAGTGTATCGGGAGTGACCTGGTCACCCTTTTCTAGTGTCTAGGGTGAGACCAACCCAAAATTTGAAAAATTTGTAAGTTTGGGTGCGACGGTCGCTCTTTTCAACAAGGAGAGGGTGCAACCATGTCTATTGCTTGGATTTGCTCGCCGAAACTCTAATTTCCTTATTCTCTGGCTTGCTCAATTTTTTTATCTCTAATACCATGTCAATGTTTGATCAAAACCTACACAAGAGATCTAGCTAAAACACGTACAAACAAAGCTTATCAAGAAAGGAAGAGAGGTTCAATATGGAAGAATTAGAAAATATATTCAAACTACTCCAATGAGCTGATGATTAATACATAGATGATAATCAATATGACACATATGAATGAGTGGAATACACTCGTATATAGGACATAACATTCCATAATAATAGAATGCATGCATGCATACTAACATAATAGTGATGATCTAAAATAGAACTACTTAGTTAAGTCCCAGTGAACTAGTGTGCCGAAAATAGAAATTTCTCCAACAGTGGACCCTTGGAGGGTGTACTTGTTTTTCTTTGTAGGACCTTTTTAGGTGAAGAACCATTCCATGGAGGAATTGTGCCATTTTGAACTTCATGGGGTTTGAAGACCCTAAGGATGGACGCCACACCCCACAGTATGGGAAGAGGACCCCAAAGATCTTGTGCACACGAGGTGATGAACATTGCCTTTGGAGACACTTTGAAAAAACTGGAAGATGACATCGTAGCCCTTAGAACTTGGATGATGTCATTTTTGTTGGAGAAATTTATATTTTCGACACACTATTTCAGTGGGAGTTAACTGACTAGTTCTATTATAGACTTTCTATTTAGATCATCACTATTATGCTATTATGCATGCATGCATTCCTAAGGAAAGATAACTGATTGGTTGATTTTCTTAATTATGGAATGTTATGTCCTATATATGAGTGTATTCCACTCATTCATTGTATCATATTCATTATCACAATGATAACAATGATAAGTATTGATTATCTCATTGGATTAGTGTGAATATATTTTCTCATTATTCCATATTGAATCTCTCGTCCTTTCTTGATAAGATTTGTTTGTACTTATTTAGCTAGGTATCCTATGCAGGTTTCAATGAAATATTGACATGGTATCAGAGATACGCTTCTTGGAGCAAGCCAAACAAGACAACGAATAAGGAAAATCAGAGTTTCGACGAGCAAATCCATGTAACAGACAATGTCACAGTCTTTCTTAGTCGAAAAGTGTGACAAGTTGAAGTTGTCGCACCTTCTCCCTGTCGAAAGGTGCGATAGTAGCACCTTGGCCATATGGTGCTTTCTATCCTGGACCTGTCTTACCCTAGTACACTACATAGTACAACAACTAGGATCCTGTCGCTCTATGTATGAAGGAAAAGTGCGACAACCTCTTAAAAGTGCCTTTTTGCAGTGATTTTTCCACTTTTTTACTTGTAGACAGAGGGTAAATTCTAGGGTTTCTCAGGAACAGTGGGAGAGATGGATACAACACCTATTCTACAGTAAATTTTTTTGGTAATCCTCACACCATAAAATTACTTTTATTGGAAGCCCAAGGATGAATTCCAACTTAGAAGGAAAGGACTGTACAATTTGACGATGGGGATAGAAACAAAACTTACATCAACAATTGAGAAGACCAGATGGGAAAATCGAAAGGATGAGGCCACAAGACTTCTTCTTGAATTGATTTCAATCGATTTATGGTTTCATGTTGTCACATGCAAGACTCCAAATGCAATCTGTACCACCTTGGAAAGTATGTTTGGAAATCAATATGAGATGAGAGGTCATATGCTTGAGGTAGAGTTGATTACCTTGGATCCTATTTTTTTTGATAATACACAGTATTTCTTTACCAAGTTTAAATCTTTGATATTGAGCTTGGAATCTTGTGGTATTTATAAGTCTACACAAGTAGACTAACTTATTCTAACAATCTGAGTTAAGTTAGGACCAAAATATGTTGTCTATGTCTCCACTTTCCATTTTGACATATATCTCTTAGGAACAAAGTGGAAGATGCCTACCATGGAGCAGTTCATTGATTCTCTCACACATGAGCAAGAAAAACTTATTCATATGGGCCTAATCAAGTATCCCAAAGAACATGCACTCGCCATGCATAATGGAAAAGGATCATCCAAATAGAACGGAAAGGAAAAACAAATGAGAAGGAGGGATATTCCAAACCCTTCAATGATTCTCCAGGTTCCAAAGACTCTTCAGATTCCAAGAAGAAGAAGAAGGGAAAGAAGTGCACTTACTGCAATAAACCAAATCATGAAGAATTCACATGCATGAAGAAGCAAATCCATCTTATGACACAAGTACTTCAACATAACAACCTTGGAAACTTCATTCCATAAGGAGTCAAGAAGTAGAAGGAAGAAGATCCTACTCCTAAGAAAGGTAATCATCATGCTCTTGTTGCAATTAATTCCTCATCTGATTAATGGATTATAGGTTCTGGTGCATCACATCTTATGGAAGCAAAAGAGAAAGTTTTCAGTTCTTTGAGTTCAAGTTCAAGACCCCCTATTCTCATGGGGGATGATACTTCAGTGGTAGTAGCAGGAGAGGGAAGAATGGAACTCCATAATGGTAGTTTTGAGAATGTTTTACATGTTCGAAAGCTTTCTATCAATAAGCTTTCATTTTATTAGATCACTTAGAAACTTGGTAAAAAGGTTGAATTTACATCAGTTTCTATTTCTGTACTTGACATGCGTGACAATTCCATTATTTCAATTAGTGAGGTGGATCACAAAACAAGGTTGTCTAAATTCACTAAGTTTGCTGATAGTGACTCCTCATTTCTACTAACACATAAGGAGAGTACTTTGCATGCACATCCAATGCAACATGCATATACTCTTGTGCTTTCATTAGTTCCAGACACTAAAGACGATTCCATACACTCAATTTCTATACATGGAAATTAGCAGGTAGTACAGCCAGATAAGAATCCAACGCTGAAGCTTCAACAGATGCCCAAGAGGGCACAATCCACACTTCATGCAATAGGTGTCCTTGCAGGGAATCCATTGAATTAAAGGAGGACTCAATCTCATAATGAGGATTCTTCTCATGTACTTTCAACTTCTTAACCAACGATTCCCATGCATTTCTATATGGTTCAATATTCAGATCCACATACCTACAATAAGGTTGTGGACAATCCATTATGTAAAACATCCATGCAGAAGGAGTATGACTCACTCCTCAAGAATCAGACTTGGGATCTGGTTCCACTTCCACTAGAAATGAATATTTTCAGGTGTATATGGATCAAGAGGATCAAGAGGTACAAGGCTAGACATATTGCGAAAGGACTTTTTCAGATCCATAGAGATTTCTACATATTCACAAATAATTTCAGTGAGCAGAAGTTCCAGAATTTGCAGGATTGTCTTCTAGTGAAGAACACAATTTCCTAATAGCTACATTTTCTTCTTTTGATGCATTGTATTTTGAGGGGGGGTTTTGTTCCCACGTGGTTTTCCCTCTTTCCTCATTTTTATTCAGTGTTCATTAGTTTCATTTTACATGAGTACCTAATATGGTCTAGTAGTCAAGACTTATTTTCACTCCATAGTGATGTTCATGGGGGGTGTTGGAGAAATTTCTATTTTAGACACACTAGTTCAGTGGGAGTTAACTGACTAGTTCTATTTTAGAATTTCTATTTAGATCATCATTATTATGCTATTATGCATGCATGCATTCTTAAGGAAAGCTAACTGCTTGATTGCTTTTCTTAATTATGGAATGTTATGTCCTATATATGAGTGTATTCCACTCATTCATTGTATCATAATCATTATCACAGTGATAACAATGAACATCATTGATTAGCTCATTGGAGTAGTGTGAATATATTTTCTCATTCTTCCATATTGAATCTCTCATCCTTTCTTGATAAGCTTTGTTTGTACTTTCTTTAGCTAGGTCTCCTATGCAGGTTTCAATGAAACATTGAAAATTTGGAGTCCCAGGACATCACCTTCTAAGCCTTGATACCATCTGGAGGATAGGGTTTTGGTGGGATTGATGGTTCCATGCATGGTGTGATGTAGTTTGAAGGAAGAATAAGCATGATGATGACACTCGAGCACATGAGAGATGGACACATGGACTTTGGAGGCCCAACAACTTGCACCTTGAGGCTCAACATCTCACTTAGAGGCTCAACAACACCTTTCTAGGGAATGACATCACTCCTTGGAGGGTTTTTATTTATGTAATTTTATTTTTGCAAATTGTAAAGGAAAATAAAGGGGTCGACCCTCTATTAATTCCTTGTTGACTTTCTTATGTGGACAAATTGGTTTACATGACTTCATATATATAGAGGTCATCTCACTTTCATTTTAGACATAACTCACTTGATAATTACATAACTCTTGGCCGAAATTTTCACCCTACTTGGGAAATCCAATTAATCTTGTCTCTTGTGAAATTGGATGCTTCAGTTGTCTATTTGTTGAAGGAAGGCTAGCGACTTATCTTGATGCTTGTTTATTGGAAATTGTGGTGGAATATATTGATAAGTAAGGGTTTTTCATGCTATCTCTTGGTTTAGGTTCTTAAATAAATTTTTGCAATTGTATGTTTTTATTCTTGATTTCAAGGTTATTTTGTCAAACCCTTGGAGAAGTATAAGGGAATACACCCTCCATCAAGGATCTATCTTTTGTTGTCAATGAAAAGGATATTGCAAAGGTTGCTACAAGGAGTAAAAGGGCTTACACCCTTGTAGATTTACCTTGCTAAGTTTTGTTTACTCTAGGGAGTAAAAGGGCTTACACCCCTAGAGGAGTAATAAACCCTAGCTCATAAACAAGAGACTCCATAACCCAATAGATAAGACACTAATGTTTTTGCATTAGAGATTGAATATTGTGCATTGGTAAACACAATTTAAAAGGGATTGAATTGTTCAAGTTTGAAATTTAATTCTACATGCTTTAAGCTATATTGTGCCCTAAGGGTGTCTTGTTTAGCCAAGTGATCTAGATGTTGTAATAAACATTTAGCTACAACCAATAGGGCTGAAGAAAACTCACTGTCTTTCACTCTCTTACTCACTTTTCTGTTGCTTAAATTTACTTGTAAGCGTTGATAATTGTTCTACTGTTTATAATCTATTGTTTGGGTGGTTTACTTGTTGATTTTAGTGGCTAGAACTTGTTGTTGTAGCAAAGGTTTTCTATATCCATAAGGCTGTTACAAAATCTTGTTGATAACACTTAATAACAACCTTCTTTTTCTATCAAAGTCTTGGTTTAATTATTGAGAAACTATCTACTTGTTGCTATCTTTATTTTCAAACATCATACACTTGATTTTGATGGTTTAGTTTACAGCTCTCATAACTTATTTACTGCATATATATATTTCTAGACTACTACTTTGGGACAACAAGATTTCTTATTGATTCCCCATTGGTTTTGAGGCTTTAATAATCATATATTATCTTGTTCCAGGCAGGTCTAACATTGTTTTGCATGTACTTAACCTTGGAAACCATTCAAAAGATCACAAGACCTTTCTCAAGCCCCATTTACACTCTTGACCTTGACCTATATGAGAATTCTTCAAGCTCTTTGCTTCTCCCATCACAATCCCCTTAGGGTCACCAGGAAGTCTCCCTTGTGTTCGACTTGTCCTTCACTAAAATGAGGGGGACATCTATTTAGGAGACAATGATGGATGTTCCTAGTTGTGTCACACATTTTTGGCTTGTGTTGGGATTTTCCCAAACTACAAACCATGTGATAATGGTTTTGGCGTTGTTGTCGGGGAGGATTTTGAATCCTTTCTGGCCCATAATGAGATTTTTCAAGTCTATGCCAAAACCTTTATCCATAACTTTCTTGGTGACTCCATTGAGGGAAGTTCCATTTTTTCATTTTTGATGAACTTCATACAAGTTTATATGGTGAATCCATTAAGGGAATATACCCTCTCCATATTTGATGAGCCTTAGAGCTCATCCGATGACTCCACTGAGGTGTGATTTCAGACAATGGAATTATGGCACCATGGGATGAACCCTTGCACATAACTTACCATGTCTCAAGGACATTTTTATAGATGGAAGTGAAAAAACTTGTTGATGAAGTTGTTGAGCATATGATGAATCTTATAAGGGAATTATCCCAAGAATGTATTGAAGAAAAACTTGATGAAGCGTCTCTTACTAAAGAGAAAGTCCCTACAGATAAAGAAATGCTTGAAGAATATGTTTGTGAGGAAATTTACCAAGAAGACCCCAATGAATTTTCTCACGTTGAAGACCCATACAATACATTGGTGTCCATTGAGGAAGATGAAGTTGTCAAGACTTGTGAAGAAATAATTAGTTCCATTGATACCGGTAAATTTATGGAGCAACCCTCAGATATAATTGATAAAACATTGATGATTTCATATGTGTTGGAAGGCGTAGATGGGATGTGGGTTGATTCACTTTTGATGGAGATCCCATTGATGACATCAAGGGCAGTTTTGAAATGAAGAGCATTGATTTGTCTTATTCATAGAACTCGTCTTCATACTTGGATGATCCAAGTATTTGGAAGCTCGATGATGATATGAATGTAGATGGGTCTCATCCATCCTGGGGTAACTTGTCACAGTATACTCATGATTTTCAGTCATACCTTGGGAGTTGTGATGCATATCCTTTTGAGCACTGATCAGATTTGTTAAATTATTTTCAACCACCTTTGTGCTTAGACTTTGATGAAGATAAGACCATGGTCAGATCAAAACAATCACAGATTCGCGCTGTAGATAAACAATGTTTTAATCTTGGGGGTTGTTGTAGGGATGCATAGATAAAGAAGCAACATGCTTTGAATGTGGAGAAATATTATTTCCTTAGACTTGAGGTTTTCCCTTATCTCATATCTTCTAGCTTGGGAAATCATGGTTTCTCCTTTGGATTTCTCATCTCATCTTAACCTTCAGGGACCAATGTTATTCTAATCCAGGACAAAGATGAGCCATCATCCATATATGGTAGTAATATTAAGAGATGGGTGGATCAATCTTATGGCTATTCTCTCCAACATGATTTTCTCCCTCCCACCAACCTCCATGAGTTGCTTCTTATGATTGATCACGTGCTTACTTATGCTCATGATTATTATATGATTGACTTATATTTGTTGTATTACATAATTAAGTATAGGGGGATATACCTTGATGAGATTATCAGTTGGTTACATTGGTTGTATGATTTCACCTAACATCTTTAGGACTTGATTTCTACAGGCCTCAGGCCCTAGGTAGGTAGGTAGGTTATTGTCTTTCTTGCATTTTCATTTGTGTGTTCATCGTAGTGTAGTTACATTTGATTTCATGCTTTAATTTAGATATTATTTTCTTGCATTTATGCATAATTGCTGTGATGCATTTGCTTGAATCATATTACATGTTAGAAGTTTTTGAAAAAGTGAAATTTTTTCTTTTTGAGGAGTAGTTGAAATTTTGGTAGTTTTGATTATATGAATAAAGGGTGAGAACGCCACCCCTCGTTGCTCTAATATTTTTACTTAAATATGTGTTGGCACAAGTCTTACCAGGAGATGTTGAGGTTCTCATGTAGTCTACGATGAACACATGTCCCCATGTAGGAGCCAAATGTTACCCCCCAGGATAGGGGTAACTAAGGATATAATGTCTTGAGGCCCTTGGATTGAAGAAATGTAGTGCTGAGAGCCAGATGAGTATGTAGAGCCCCTCCTTTCACCACACATCACTATTGGCCCTTGACTAGGTTTGGAGGAAATGTTGGTCATGTTTGACCATTTTTGGTACTTCGACAGGCTGGTTGAAGACGGAGCACCCAGGCGAACCAGAGATCGTGGGATTCCACCCATTTTGCAGGCTTTTTGGGGATTTTAGGGTTAATGTAATGGGTATGGGATGTCGGCCCATGGGTTTACCCATGTTTAGGCCCTTTTTGCAATGTATAAATAAGTATCTAGGGGATGTAAGAAGTAAGATAGTGAGTTAGTTCGATCTATGTGATTGTAGTGGTACTTGGCTTAGTGCTTGGCTAGTTGGCTTTGTGCGTGAATGAGTTAAGATTTGCAGAGCTAAGTGCAAGTGTTTTGTAAGTGATTTGTGCAGACGAATTGTGTAAGGATTTTTTATTTAATCTGATTCAGGGAAGGAGGATCTGGTGGGGTGCGAGTAGATCTTCTATCCTTTGCAGAGTTGGATCTGTGGCTTGGTGCATGTAAGAAGATTGGAAGAAGATAATAAAGAAGAAGAAGAGTTGGTGGACGTATCCCCACATTGGGGTGAACCACGTATATCCTCTGTTGATGTTCTATGTGCAATGTTATTCATGGTGTTTGTGTTTATGTTTTCTTAGTGCACTGTTCCTGATGTATGGTAGATAGATCTATGGATGCTTAGTGCTTTATGATGTGAATGAATGTTAGATCTGAACTGATGCTAAGTGCTTAGAAGAGTTTGGTCTCTTTATTACAGCGACGTTTTGTATTTAGGGTTTAATCTATGATTTGAATAAGGATCATAACTTAATGCATATTGTTAGCTAAGTGCTCTGTTAAGTGTTGTAATCATAGATCTATGTCCCATCTAGGTTGTAGACACTTGAGTCCTGCAACCCCTTTGCCTCTAGCTCGGGTGAGACTTCATTTGCTTCGCAGGTGTTGTCGAAAGGGATAGTAATTAGGGTTTTGTTGGTGCGTTGTTGAAGCATTGAACCCTAGGTCTGCCTCTATGCCAACAAGTGGTTCTTTTGCCAGAAGTAGTGCATAGAAACAAGAATAGGAGACTTCAACATAGACTGTGTTCTAGATGAGGAAACAAAGGTGAATATTATGCCAGAAAGTACTTGGGAAATTTTGGGAAGGCCTGCTATGGTTCCTTCATTGGGAGGAATAGGATTGTTTAAAGGAAAGATGATAACCTTATGTGTAAGAGTTACTAATTTACCTATGAGCACCTTGCAGAAGACCCGGAGCTGAGGAGATTTGAGGCACAACTCTAGGAGGCAAAGCAACAGGCTTCCACAGTGTAAGCACAATTGAAGCTGCTTACGGTCATGGAGAAGATGAAAGGGTCATAGGAGAAACACGCAGTTCAACAGTAGGTCACTACCATCTAGAGCCAAGTTATGGAGGCAACCCAGCAACTCCATCCAGTGCAGGACGAAGCCTTCACACTTTTTGAATAAATTAAGGGACAAGGATCACAGTTGGAACAGGTGGTCGTGACAGTAGAACATGGCCTGGAAGGGCATGTCACTGAGCAAGTACTCCAGGAGTTCACCGAGCAGGAGGCTCTGGCGAAGCAACAAGTCGAGGCAGCTCGAGATAAGCTCGAGGCCTTCAAGGCACTGTTACCTAGGTCGAAGTTACTCGGGACGAGTCACAGGTGAGTGTTGGGGGCCTTTTGGCCCTTGCCCAGGTTTGGAGGAAACGTTGTTCATGTTTGACCATTTTTGGTAGTTCGACAGGTTGGTCGAAGATGGAGTGCCTAGGCAAAGTGAAGATCACAGGATCCTGCCCATTTTGCGGGCTTTTTGGGGATTTTAGGGTTTATGTAACGGGTATGGGATGTCGGCCCATGGGTTTAACCATGTTTAGGCCCTTTTTGTAATGTATAAAT
>ML827333.1:29690-57561 GCA_009831015.1 Picea engelmannii | reverse complement strand
TTGGGGGTGTTTCGTTTGTTTCTAATAATTATTTTCCATAATCCATTACATATTTGATGAATGTTGGGTCACCAATAATATTTGATGTCAAAGTCTCCACTTGCATTTCATGAACTATCAAAACCCTGTGAAAATGTAAAAAAACAATGAACAGTTAGAACTTCAATTATTGATCACATATTGGGTAGTTTAAAATGTGGCTAATGTGTGTGAAGTATGTGATTTGGAATGGGATGTGGTAGAGGAAAAAGTAAAGGAGTAGTTATATACAATATAAGTAAATTTGAGCAGTGCAAAGCAAGTAGCTTGAAGACATACTTGCTATTTTCGATAGATCTACAAATGAAGTTGTTTAATGGAACTAAGGGTCTATTTTTCACATGATATGATGTGAAATAACACTTGAGCATTGAAGAAAATAAGCTTCGCAATGTATTGCTTCAATAAGATAGGAGTATAGAATAATGATCTTCTAAGGTTGGTTTGAGGTCTATTGGTGACATCTGCGCTTGTACCCAAGAGCTGATAGGTTGCGGTGAAGTCAGGGTCATGCTGATAAAGTTGGGGCCACTCAGATGTCTCATGCCCTGATCTGGATTTTATGAGCAGAACAAAATGAATACAGATTATTAAAATATGCTTAACACAGAATAAAAAAGATACAATAAAACTGGTTTTCTATTCAATAAAGAAATAAGTTGAAACTGTAAAATGCAGCGGAAAACAAGCTTGCTGGAATGGTGGCGTCTTATCTCTGAGAAGAGATGTGTTGGCTACACTCATTCGCAAGAAGATGATTACAATGAGGCTCTGAATGCCTTTTTTACAATAAATCAGAATGTCACAAACCCTAGACATCCAAAAAACCTAACCCTAGGAGATGAAGCGCCAAAAGTCATGTGGGTCCCGTTTGGGTAAGTTAGTACATCAACTTCTCGGGGTTGTAACATTTGCATACGATCTCCGTTTAGGGATCATGATAGCTCGTTGGAAAGGTATCATCGAGGAGATTCATTTTGGGGGCTCAATCAAAGCCTTCAGCTATCATTGAGAAGATTAATCCTGAAAAACCTTCATTTAGGCCCTCAAAATGGCCTCGGAAGTTAAAAATTGCTAAAAATAGTAAATTACCAAAATTGCCAGAAAACTGTTTTGAGCCAGTTGGAAAAGGTGGGTGGCCACCGATATCCACCTGGATCAATCCTCCCTCCTTAGGAAGAAATGGTATCCATTGTGTTGAGTTTCCCCATCAAATAAGGAAATTTCTGCTGAATTTGGCCCCAAGTGAGCCACTTGCCTTGGTGTAGGAGTTGCCCTGCTTTGACGACTTGATAAAGTTGGATCCTTTGTTGTCGAGTTCCCTTGATCTGTGTGTCCACAATCTGATCACTGGATTCCTGTTGCATGCATTCAGGGTTGAGCTATGTTGGTGTCAACTGCTCTTCTATTGCCGAGGTGTCCAATAATGGTGGGAAATATGGCCGAAGGAGAGCCACGTTGAAGACTGGGTGAAGGCCAAGGAAAGGGGGAATGTTGAGCTCAAAATCATTTTCACCCACAACCTTGGTGATGGTGTACGACCCATAACAGAGTGGGAAAAGCTTTTGATGGGGCCCTGTAAGGCGTTCTTTTTGCAAGTGCAACCAAACTTTTCCGCCCACTTGAAACTTATGTGGCACCCTATTTTGATCATGGCATTGCTTGTACTTGGCATTAGACTTCTGTAGAATATCCTGAACCTATTGGCGGATGTGTTGGATCCTCTCAATGAATCGGGTGGATTCTTCAGCTTCCGGTGGAGCATGGGATGAGTCGGCCAAGGTGGTCGCCAGGGGTAGTGCAACATCCATGGGGCTCAATGGTTGGAATCCCAACCCCACATGAAAGGAGTTGTGGCCAGTTGAGCTATGTAGGGCTCGGTTGTATCTATGCTAGACATAGGGAAGACTCTCATCCCATGTGCATGGGTTTTTTGAATTCTACATGTGCAGGATATGTATGATCATCTGATTGACGACCTCATTTTGGCCATTTGTCTGGGGCTGGAAGGCAGTGGATTTGGTGAGCTTGGTATCCAACAGTGACCAGAGGCTCGACCATAATGTGTTGAGGAACCGACTATCACGGTCTGAGATAATGGTTTGTGGGATCCCAAAATGTACCCATACTCATTCAAATAAGAGCTTGGCAGTGGTTTCTGCTGTGATGTTCTTCTTGCAGGAGACTAGAATCGCCATCTTGGAAAAGCGATCAACAACCACAAAAACACAGTCATTTACCCTCTTGGTGGAAGGGAGGCCTGACATGTAGTCCATTGAGATGGATTCCCACAATATGTCAGGAGTAGGCAGAGGGGTGTACATGCCTTGTTTCTTTGTGGTCAATTTGGAAATAGCATAGGTGGTGCAGGACCTGATATACTTGTCGACATCCTGTCGAAGTTTTGGCCAATAGAAATGTTTCAATAGCATTGCCACTATCTTTTCGATGCCAAAGTGTCCTGCCACCCGACTTTAGTGAGCTTCCCAAATCATCTTCGCGCGCTCGCTTGATGGAACACAGAGATGGCCCATATGGCACAACAATCCGTCTTGAAGATGGAAATTAGCGACCACTGAGTTGGCACCCAAAATTTGGTAGGTGGTGGAGAATTCAATGTCTTTCTTGTAGAGGTGGGGCCATCTGGAGGTATTGTGGCCGCAAGAGTCTAGCACCGTGGTGAGTGCCGCGACTGGAGGTCAGCTGAGGCAATCAACAACTCAGTTGGTACTTCATGTTTTATACTTGATGTTGAGGTGGAATTGTTGTAAGTATGTGGACCAATTCTGATGGCGGTCATTCTGCAATTTTCCTTAGGTTTGCATGAATTGTAGTGGCTTGTGATCAGTGTGGATGACTGTCTCCTTCCAAAGAATGTAATGTCTCCACTAGCGACAGGCTTTCACAATGGAGTACATTTCTTTGTCGTAAGTAGGGTACTTACGGACAACATCTGATAGTGTCTCACTATGATATGCCACAGGGTGGTTGTGTTGAGTGAGAACGATGCCCACAACATAGTTTGAAGCATCTATCTCGATCTCAAAGGGATGTTGCAGGTCCGATAATGAAAGTAATGGGGATGAGCACAAATTATTTTTCAAGTCCTTGAAGGATTTTTGTTGGGACAAGCCCCACACAAATTTTTCCTTACCACCACCCCTGGTTACTTGGTTGAGGGCCCATGTGATATGAGAGAATCCCAACATGAACCTATGATAGAAATTGACAAGGCCCAAGAAGCTCCGAAGTTCAGTGAGTGTGGTTGGGGCTGGTCAGCCACGGATGACTTGGATCTTGGATGGATCCACATGCACACCATGTTGATCAATGATGTAGCCTAAGTGATGGACCATGTCCATGCCGAAGGAGCGTTTTTCCAAGTTTCCATATAATTTGTGCTGTCGCAGGGTGTGCAGAACCTACTGAATATGCTGCAAGTGTTCTGCCCAAGTCTTGTTGTAGATGAGAATGTCATCCAGATACAACACTAAAAAAGTATTAGTGAAAGGTCGTAGGATATCATCCATCATCCTCATAAAATTTGTTGGAGCATTTGTCAAACCAAAGGGCATGACCAACCATTCAAAAAGACCTTCTTTTGACTTGAAGGCGATCTTCCATACATCTGTTTGTTCTATTGGGACTTGGTGGTAGCCAGACTTCAGATCAATATTACTGAAGTATTTGGCCCCCATGAGCTGATCAAGGAGGTCGTCGATTCGGGGAATCAGGTATTGGTTTTAGACTGTGATTTTATTCAGGGCCCGATAATCAATGCATAGTCGCCAGGTCCCGTATTTCTTTTGCACCAACAAAATTGGGCTCCCACAAGGCGATGAGCTAAGGCGGATGTGCCCCTTGTGGAGAAGGTCTTGGATCTACCTCTTGATCTCCTCGTTTTCTAATAGAGAGCAACAGTAGACTGGCCCATTAGGTAGCGGTGCACCTGGGGTCATATCGATGAGATTATTGACTTGACAGTGCAGAGGTACCCCGGTAGGAGAAGAGAAGATATCTGAGTATTCTTCCACGACCTTACCCAGTTTCTTTTGTTGTGTGGAGAGATCGGTCGCGAAGGCCCTAGATGTGGTTGTGATCTTTCACTCACTCTGAGAGTGAATCACAAAGAAGACAAATTTCCTGGTCTGAGAGATGACCTTCCTTCATTGCTTGGCAAAGATCAAGGAAACAACACTAGGAGGGACTGCCTCGGGTATCCTGTACAATTTCCTGTTCAATGTAATAATAACACTACGAGGCCTAGAATCATGTACAACATGACATTTCCATAAATAAGGTTGTCCCAAAAGAACATTACAAACTTCGAGAGGAGAAACATCACACAATACCTCGTCTTTGAAGGGCTTGATGTCGTACGACATTTAACACTCTTAGCTGACACGAAGATCGCTTCCTTGGTGGAGCCCTCCAATGGTGTAGGGTTGTGGGTGTGGTGTTGTCGACAGGGCCAACCACTTGATGACCTCTACTGAGATGAGGTTCTTCTAGCTACCGCTATCAATGATGAAGTGCAGTGGGGTGCCTTTCACCCACATCTGTGAATGGAATAGGTGCTCACCTTCTTCTGGCTCATCTGGTTCACCAGGTGTTACCCATGATTTTGGTCATATTGATGATGTATTGATGATGGTGTACTCAGGCTCCTAATAAGAACTTTCTCGTGAGAAAAGTGACATTCATCTCTTCCCAGAAAACATAGTTTTGAAGAGAGTTTGCAGGTTGCTAATATCCTAGGGTGCGAGAATGACCCATTCTCGCAGGCTGCCTTCAGCTAGGGTGCGAACTTTTCGCACTATGCTACATAGCTAGGGTGCGAACATGCTCTCAAGCTTGGAAAAAGATGAAGTCTCGATGATTCTAGAAGGGAATCTTCTTGAAGAATGGGTATGCATTCGAATGGTTATCCATTTACTGGTTTCCCTGATATTGTGGGATCATTCTTATCCAAGTAACTATCCCATTCTCTCCTATATATTGATGGAATTCTCATGGGAAAGGTTAAGAAAGATTCATTGGATAATTGGTGAAAGAATTGTGTGAAGGACCTAGCTTGAATAGGAGCTTGGAGACTCTAGCAAGTCTATCAAGAGGATTTGATATTCTTCATACAAGGATTGAGCAAGTGTGTGTGTCGGAGCCAAGAGCCACCGAAAGGAAGCTTGCGACATCAAGGCGATCAGGTTGTATCTTCTTATTTTGATTAATATGATACATCGACATGTCCTTTTCCCATAAAGTCATTCTCACTTTATTGTGTAATTCCTTGATCATACACATAAGTTGATGATTGAATATATTTTGCTATCTTCACTTTGGTTGGTTTGCTGTCTTGGTCTTGACCTCATGAGAGCACCGGAGTGAAGTGGGAGCAACAAAGACCCTAGGAAGCGATACAAATGTATGTTACTTGTTCCCATCTACTAGCTAATTCAATGGTCAAAACTTAGGGAAAGAGTCATGTCCTGTCCTGTTTTGTTCTAGATCTAGGTGGATCTAGGGAGATCTGTTAGTGTCCTCACCTACCGATTAGTCCGATAACAAAATTGGCGACTCCACTGGGGACATAACCCATTTTCTGTGGTTTTTGGTGTTTTTCCTTGGCCATTTTCTCTTGCCTTACCTTTCTCCATTCATATCAATCTCTGAGTCTTCAGGATACCCTGATAGACCCTCTGGATCTAGAGGCCTTTTCAATTTTTGTGTCTTTTTCCAAAAAATTGTTTAGTTTCAGACATTCTCGCACTGCACTCCATAGTGGCCTACGAGAATACATTGAGTTCGCACTCTGATTTTAGATCCAGTGCAAGGTTCTCGCACTCTTCTCAAAGCTGGCCTGCGAGAATGACCCATTCTCACACTGTCTAATACTGTTAGCCTGCGAACCCTCTTTTCAAAATTTTGGATTTGAGTTTTTTGCATGTTCAGCTGCCCAACTCAATATAGGTGCCTGAATAAGAGCTTCTTGGATAATTGATTGATGTTTTCTTGTCTTTGTTTTTGTGCACAAACAGTCTTAGGAAATCAAAGGCTCTTCCTGTCACTTTGTTCTTGACTTTCGTTTCTTGACTTCTCTCTGCAAAGATATACCCTCTGATTTTGGAATCTGAGCGTGCTTGTTTGGTTAAGAACCAACGATCTGTTGAAAGTTGAGCTTCTTTGTCTTTATCATTTGTTTATTATTTGAAAGATCACTTTTCTCATGCAATTGAAAAGACTGGTTTGGTTTGCTTGTTATTTTTGTTTCCATTGAAAGATTGGTTTGGGTTTTTATCAATCGCTTGTTCATTAGTTTTTGGTTTTCTTCACTCTCACCATCATGGTGTAGGTCCTTTTTGAAAAGTGAACAACATTTTTTTTTCAAAATCATTTTCGTCTTAGAAAGTATTGAAAATCAATTGTTGAAATTATTGAAAAATAAACAATAGAGAATTGTTATTGATACGTGATTCGTTGCAATTGCATTTTAAAGGAAATTGTGTATTGTAGTTCAAGTTTGATTCGAAAAATTTCTCTTTCCCTCCCGTATATAGGATTCATTGAACGAAAATTGATATTTTTCATTCCTATCTATGCATTTTTGGGTCAGAGTCTCATACAACATCAGTTTCATCTCTGTTTCCTTTGAGTAACAACATCCCCTAATAACATTGCGCAATCATAAAATTTAACTAGTAATTGTTTTCTAGGGCTCTATTACACCAACATTTAGCTAGGCTAGTGCTTTGGAATAGGCAGAGAGATACACTCTCCAAAGCACAAAACACACAATAGCATCTTGTGTTAAGGAGTGTAAAATTCCATTTACAACATCTTGTCCTGGGAAGCCCTTCTCACACAAGGGTCAAACATGAGGTCGCATTGATATTGACAGAGTTACTCACCCTGCTTTCTTGATATTAGTGTAGAGATTGCACGTATTATGGGGGTCACTCGGAGGTATACCCACAATGATGAGTGGAAGCCTTTTGAGTTGATTTCGGGCTAGATACCCTGCCCTTGCATGTGGATCAGATTGTCGACTATTCCCCCAGGCTTTATTGTTGCCGGTGCTAACCTTAGTGGCCTATCTTTCTAGGTTCTTACACAAGGTGACTGTGAAGGGGCAAGTCTTCACGGTACCTGGAATCGATGTTGGCCAAACTCACTCGGGCTCCTTGGAGGGTATACACACGATTATGTGTGGGAGTTTGCACCAGGGTGTAAGTCCGTTAAGCAGGTCGGCAACGTAATTTTTCCACCCTAGCCCAGCCCCTTCTCGTCTCGTTGTTGCGACGTTGGATTTCATCACCAACTAGTGACTTCGGAATTAGAAGGTCTTGTTTGCTTGGTATTGTTTTCTAGATTTTGTTTACTAGCGCGTGTTGTTTGTTTCCCAAAGTTGACCATCCTATTTTCTTCGTAAGTTTGTCATTCGTTTACAATAGCTCCTCCATGTCGTTCACGTAGAATGCAGGGTTTATCTCCAGAGCATTTGGAAGGTTCTCAACCCTTGCCTACAAGTTCACCTGAGGGCTCTCCTTAGCAGAGTGAAGTTCAAGACGTCACCACGCCACAAGTAGAACGAACTGACTCTCTCGAACATTTCCAAATTACCAATACTTGAGAGGACTTTCGACTTCACCCCGATTCTGAGCGACCATTTATGCGACTGAATTCTTCCAGAGACTTAGTTGTTACATCTTTTGGATCACCGGTTGGACCCTTTCCAGGCATCGAAGGCCAAGCTCCTTTTTGGTCTACGAGTGTTTTTTGACGGGACCTTTTTGGTCCGGGGTCACCTGTGATTTCCGAAATCTCCAACCCCAAGATAGCACCGTCTTTTGACGCCCCGCGATTTGACCATATCTTGACCATACCCATCAACATGGCTCATCCCACCAACACTACGAGTGTTCACACCGGGATTACCGTGGTTAGTCTCTCCCCCATCAACACACCGCATACGCCCAGTATCACCCCAACACTACCGCCCGGATACCGTGCATTGAATGCTTCCATTTCAACTCCTCCGCAAACCCCATCCAACTCTCCTGGTGGTCCTTCTTCTTCTGGGCACCCTCTTCCCGGTTTTATTCCGACACTCCCTAAATTTCCTTTTGGAGGACCTTTCTCGTCTTCCACTGGTAATCTTAATCCTAGTGGCACTATTCCGTCTTTCACACCAAATTACCAGATTCCCGTTGGTGGACAAGGTGGTATGACTCAACCCCCTCTTAGCGGGCACATCCCAATTAGAACGCAATTCCCAATTGGAACGCGGCCCCCAATTGGGACACCACCTTCGATAGGAGGACCGACCCCACCTTATGGACAAAATATACCTCCGTCCTTGGCCCAATATTGGAATCAGTTGATACAACATCCTCCTCAATCGACTGGGGGGCAGCAGTTTCCAACCGCGTCCGTGATACCCCCTAATATAGGCCAACCATATCCAAGTACATACAATCCTATTTGGGGTTCGAATGCTCAAACTCATGTCCCTGTTCAAGGATACAATCCCATGAGCTACTATCCTCTCCAACCACCACCGAATCTACCTGGGTCTTCATATTATACGCATACTGCTTATGGTCCTACTAGTTTGCCGACGGGACTTCCTCCCCAAAGCCACCAGTACCCGCAGGTGAATCGACAGTTACCCTTCCTGGCCACTTTGGATCTTCCGGATTTGTCAAGGATTTTAAATGATCCAATTTGTCACTCTCCCCAATGGCCTGTTATACTAGCCAAACTACCATCGAATATTCCTAAATTCGACGACAAGGCGGGAGAGGACCCGAACAATCACGTCATGACTTTTCACCTCTGGTGTTCATCCAACTCGTTGATGGATGACTCTATTCGTTTACATCTTTTTCAACGAACCCTCACAGGTTCTGCTGTGAAGTGGTATATCGAATTACCACGAGGTTTCTTCGCTGACTTCAACACCCTAGCTATCGCTTTTCTCACCCACTACCAGTTACCGATCCATTATAAAACGAGGACCAAGATTTTGAGTTCTTTCAAACAAATCAAAGCCACTCATATATCTAACCACATTCATGAGTGGCGACGGAGACAATGTCTCATTAAACTCAAACTCCCCGATCAGTTGCTAGCAGAGTGGTTCACAAAATCATTTGTGAACGACATCGGTCGTGACATCGCCATGGGTGGAGTAGTCATGGAAGAGAAGGCCATCAGTCGTGCTCAATACCTTGATCTCATTTACTCACAAACGGGTACCATTTACGACCTACTACCTGAATTACCTCATCCTTCCACTTCCGCCACTTCAACTACTCCCACTGCCTCTCATGCAGCCGACGGTGTGATTGGCACTTTCCAGGCCCAACCACATTCCGCTTCAAGCGTCAAACCCAAACCTGCTTCTTCTAATGTTCAAAATGCTCCGTCTCCTACCCCTCCCATTGCCAAGACTTCTGAGGTTAATGCAGTTCAATCTACCCCAGTCGGTAAAAACAAATCCAAAAAGGGAAGAGCTAAGAATAAGGAGGACAAAAATACTTCTCAAGTAGAGCGAACCAAAACTACACCTGTTGACGATCGGGATAAGCGCAAACCTTGATACCCTTTTCTTATCTGTGGTGATGATCACTACATGAAGAATTGTCCACGACGCACCGAAGTCACTAAGTTCCTTCAAGGAGCCCCAAAACCACCTGCTCCGGTCGTTTTGTCCCAATCCTTCTCGTCTCAACAACAGGCTCAGTTGGTCAATCATGACCAACCCTCATCTTCTACTACATCTTATGTCTTAATGTGTACTAGCGATTCAAAGCAGAACGACATTGCACTCACCACTCGAGCCAAAGATTATTCTCCCTCTAAAGAAAAGGTTGATGACCTACCTCCCTCATTGGTACAACCCTCTCCCACGACTCCACCTACCAACAGTCCTCTTCATCTCAAACGACCGAGCCTCGACACAGTTCTTCGACCCCCCCCAAAGGGCGTCGTTCGGAAATAGAATATCAATCCTCATGCTCGTGCTGCCCAGAACTACCACATTGTTGAAGATCTGGACCAAGTACCTTCTGCGATGTCAGCCCTCGAAGTCCTTCAAAGCTGTCCCACACAACGAAAGGCACTGTTGAAAGATATCGGTGGAATCGACCCGACGGATACGAATTTAATAATTTTTGACTTGGAAGATCACATTCCAAGGTTACCCCCTCAACTCGTGTTCCAGATCCAAGTGATTGTCTCTGACAAAAACATTTGTCGAACCATTATCGACGAGGGTGCCTCGACGTGTGTCATGTCCCTTACTTGCTGGAAAGCCATTGGCTCTCCCTCTTTGAACGAATCCCAAAACACTCTCAAAGCCTTCAATGGCTCTGGTTTTAAGCCCTACGGTGTTCTTCCTTCGTTGCCCATCACGTTAGAAGGCAAAACGGTCCAAGTCGAAGTGGAATTTTTTGATGCTCCTCTTGATCACAATCTTCTGCTTGGTCGCAGCTAGATCGATTCCATGCGTGCAGTTGTGTCAACCCTTTTTCGTGTGGTACGTTTCCCGCATCAAGGGAAGGTCATCATTGTTGACCAATGAGCCTTCTTTAATTCCGATACCCGTACTGGCAACGTCCCGTTCATCGCTAAAACCCCACTGGGTTATGAGAACGTCGATGTAGGTCTTCTCAAAGACTCTTCGTTAATGGGCACTTTCCCCATTCCACCGCCCGATGTTCCACGCTCGTCCATTGCTTCAATCAACATGATCTCCACCTCGATTCACGAAATTCTTGTGTCTCACGACCCATGGATAGTACCTGACCCTGGAGATCATCTTCGTTACGGCGACGAAATGCCGTTAAGTCCAGTCAAATTTGCCTATCAGGCCATTCAATCGGGAACCCCTTCTACCCCTTCTCTTGGTGAGTTATCTCCAGATCCTTTTCGTGTAATTTTTCCCACCGAAGAGATGATCATGTCTGTCATGGAGGACACCCCTTGGGACGATGGACATCATGGTTCCATCCTTTTCCTGGAGCAACACACCATTGAGAACTACCAATGGATCTCGACCCCGTCGACCATTGTCGTCATCTCAACCGTTCCTGCGTCCACACACGATGTCTTTTTAGACGGGAATTTAAGCAATATCTCGCCCACTATTCCCCTCGACATATCCATCAAACCTGGAATTGTCGAAAATGCCCACATCGGAGCTTCGTGTTCCCCTGATGAGATTGTCACCTACACGTCCCTTTTTAAAGAGTTTCGTGACATCTTCGCCTGGAGTTACAAAGAAATGCCCGGTATCGAACCTGCCATTGTGATCCATGAGATCAAGACATACCCCGACGCTAAACCCATCAGGCAACGACTTCATCCCATTCACCCACGTAAAGCGGCTGCTATCAAGATCGAAGTTGAGAAACTTCTCAAAGCCGGCTTTATTTACCCGGTGGCCCTCACTGACTGGGTTTCCAATCTTGTCCCAATTGACAAGAAACAAGGTACCATTCGTGTATGCATTGATTATAGGGATATCAACAAAGCTTGTCCCAAAGACAACTTTCCTACCCCCTTCGTCGATCAGATTGTCGACGATTGTGCCGGAAGTGAAATCTTCTCTCTGATGGATGGTTTCTTCGGGTATAATCAAATCAACATTATTCCCGAGGATCAACATAAGACTACTTTTATTTGTCCTTGGGGTACTTTTGCCTATCGGAAACTCCCTTTTGGTCTCAAGAACGCTGCCACCACTTTTCAACGCGCTATGTCTTATGATTTCCATGATATCAAGCACATCGTTCAACCATATCTGGATGATTTACCTGCTCACTCAATGCACCGAGTCGATCATTCGACCCACCTCCGAGCCATTTTTGTCCACTGTCGGTTCTACCGTATACGTTTGAATCCTCATAAGTGCGTTTTTGCGTGGAATCCGACTGCCTTCTAGGCTTTATTGTTTCGCGTCAAGGGATCAGGGTAGATCCTTTAAAGGTTGAGGTGATCCTTAATCTCCCTCCTCCTTCTACACTTGGCAAGTTACAAAGTTTGTAGGGGAAAGAAAATTTTCTTGGTCGTTTTATTCCAAATTATGTCGAGATAACTCATGGATTCACGCGGCTTGTAAAAAAGGGGTCTGAGTTCATATGGGATACTATCACCAACAATGCTTTCGAAGCTTTGAAATTGTCCCTAACACGTGCTCTGCTTCTCTTTCCCCCCGATTACAGTCGCGATTATTTTCTCTACCTTGCAGCCTCAGATTACACCATTGGTATGGTTCTCGTCCAAGAGGATGATGCTAACGATGAACATGTTATCTACTACTTGATTCGAAGTCTAACGCCTACCGAAATCAAGTATTTACATGTCGAAAAACTGGCCCTGGCGGCTGTCCAAGCCATCCAACGCTTTCGGCACTATATCCTCTCGCGCAAGCGTACAATGATTTCTAACTGCAACCCTGTGCAACACATTCTCACACGTCAATTGCTAGGGGGAAAATACTCCAAATGGATTGTGATACTCCAGGAGTTTGACTTGGAATTCGAACGCACCAAGTCCAAGAAGTCCTTAGTATTTGCTGAGTTGATATGCAACATTCCCTATTCTGACACGAAAAATGTAGCAGCTGATTCATTACCCGATGAATCCCTTTTCCTCATCAGCACTAATGATCTTTGGTATGGTGATATCATTATATATCTCCAAACTTAGACTTTCTGGCCAACTTTGTCTAGTACTGATCAACATCGAATACGCTACCAAGCCCGTCAATATATTATCCTCAGAGATACTATTTATCGTCGGGGGATTGACTCTATTTTTCGACGCTGCCTCACGTTCGACGAAGCCGAGAAAGCTCTGAATGACTGCCATTCTGGAGCTTGTGGTGGTCATATGTCTGGGTATGCTACTGCCTAGAAGATCTTGCGAGCAGAGTATTTTTGGCCTTCTTTATTTAACGACTGCATAATCGCCATTCAAAAATGCCATGCTTGCCAGCCCTATAATAACAAGATACGGTCACATCCCTCTCTGCTTCACCCTGTGGTCTTTGTTGGTCCCTTTGTGAAATGGGGCATCGATTTCATGACATGTCACCCTCACTCGGTCGGGGGCATAGATACATCATTGTAGCCGTAGATTACTTTACGAAATGGGCCGAGGCAATGCCGACATTTGACAACACTGGAAAGACTGCAACATTATTCATTTTTAATCACATCATAGCTCATTTTGGTGTCCCTCAGGCTATCGTCATTGATCATGGTAACCACTTTCGAAACTTCATGATGTACGAACTTACTGAAAATTTGGGTCTTCACCAGGAAAACTCAACGCCCTATTATCCACAAGCCAATGGCCAAGTCAAAGCAATTAACAAAGTTCTCATAACTATGCTCCGACGAATGATAGGGATTCACAAAACAAGTTGGCACACAATTTTGTTTTCGGCATTGTGGGATTATCGGACATCCGTCAAGTCCGCTACTGGGTTTACACCTTTCCGGTTAGTCTATGGTTTGGAAGCCATTCTCCCGATTGAATGCGATATACCCTCTTTAAAACTAGCTGTTGAACTGCTACCCAACACTTCTACTAAGGAATAACATCTATTGTATCTTATGCGATTAGATGAAACTCGACGCGATGCTACCCTAGTCATAGAAACTCAGAAAAAATGTGTCAAGGCCCAATACGACAAACATGTCAAGCCTCACGTTTTCTCCGAAGGAGATCTCGTTCTCCTCTATGACCAAGATCGAGATATGCTAGGAGCTGGAAAATTCGAAGCCATGTGGCGAGGTCCTTATATCGTTAGACGAGTTTTGTAAAAATGAGCTTATGAGTTAGTAGATTACGATGGTATCCCTTTGAGTGACCCCAGGAATGGGTTGTACTTGAAGAAGTACTATGCATAAAATTAGCTGTGCACAAGTACTTGTATTTTTATTGTATCATACTTCTTGTGTGTTACTATAGCTTGTTTTTGTCGTTATCTGGTCTGTACCCTTATGTGACATTGTGTTTGATTTCCAGATGTCGGAGTTTTCACTACCCTACATTGGCTTCGCTGATGGCGCTAGCCGTAGTACTCGGAACCTTGCTTCCGCTGCATGGGCAATTTACGCCCCTACAAACGAACTTGTCTCCTTACAAGGTGTGTGTCTCGGTCATGCGACCAACTATATTGCAGAGTATAGCGCCATTATCGAATTGTTGATTGATGTTATCTTGCTTGGAATCCGTCATTTGGTTGTGCAACTCGATTCACAGTTTGTAGTACTACAGTTGAGTAATGTCTATACTATTCGAAGTCCTACTCTGTTACGGGTGTATTTGCGAATTCGCCTCTTGAAACGCTATGTTGATTATATTGAATATCAACATATTCCTAGACGTCTAAATACATTAATTGATGCATTGGCTAACTATGTATTAGACAGACATTTGGATCATTTATAAATCAATCACATCAATTTTCACATAACACAAGATAAACCGGTAGAAGCCGTATGTATATATAACGATCAAAAGAGTTTTTACAAAAAAAAGTCTTGTCTGAGAACCAAAATGTCAAAATCTGAAGCTCATAGCTTCTACAAAGTGACGTCATGGATGACATTCACAGTAACACACGACTGCTCGGAAAACCCTACGGAGCAGTCGACCAATGGACTCTGACACTCCTACTATATGACGCTGATAATGTCGTGGAACCTCTCCAAGAGGCATGTCTGGAATATCTGTTGTCAAACCCTCTAGGTTTTGTTCCACCGTTGCATAATCCTCGACGTCCCATCGTGGCACTGGCGCCACCTCTCCTCACCGCTGAATGGGAGAAGTACCAGGAGGTCGGTAAGGTCCCACATCTGTGTCATAAAAAATGATTTTTCATTTAGTCCGACGAACACATAAAAACATTTTCATATGATAAAATTCACAAAAACATTTAAAAAGAAAAAAATTGTGTACTTCTTACCAAGTTCCCCCCATTGAGCACCCTCGGGCAAAACCAAGTCCGGATCTCCTTGGAAATCCAACCCGGCATAAGCATAATCGTCGACCATCAACATTTGTGGTCGCAACCAGTCGAAGAAGGTATCATCGTACCTGATAATTGGTCCAGCTACGTGCCGGGCCATGAGCTGACACCATCTTAGCATTCTTGGATCTGTGGGAGCCGACAAATCCCACTCAACCTGCAGCCTCAGTAACGAAACCCTCTTGAGAAAGAAGGACACCAACAAAGATCCGTACCCAAATTTCTTCAGGTCACCTCGCCTACATTTGGTCAACTGCTTCTTCATGCTACGAGGCACTGCATCTGCCCAGTTAAAACCCGAGGCTCAGTACACTCTATGACATACTGGAAGTAACTCTGGAGCACCATGTGAGGAGCAGAGCTCCCAACCATACGAGCAATGGTGAAAAATATAGTGTGGAGGGTCAAATCCCACACTCCCCAAATAGATACTTTCCCTTTCTTCCTCTCTGCCTCTGGAACACAGTGTAAACCGTAGTACTCACTCATGGGAAACCCACCACCTTTGCTACCAGTCAGGCTCATGTGGTACCCACATCATGATAATCTTGTCAAAAAGTAAATGTCCTCAATGTCCAAGGACAATGTGTGGACCCCTACATGGAATACCTACTGATTAGGATCCCACATATGTACAAGGTACTCTAATAACCTGACTTGGGCCCTCATGCCCGGGATATGAAAGTACTTCAGAAGACCAAAGTCTTGTAAAGTGGCAATGGTGGGCAGATGATTTTCGACAATGGAATTATCTTCTTCGTGCTCCCTTTCACGCCATTCTAGAACCATTGTGATGGCCAAATACCTGCATAAGAAGCATAAGAAGAAGATTAATAACTCTATTCAACATTTGGTATCTTTTCATTGAGCAAAACTTTAAAAAACTTTTATACTTTGCGGTCCTCGCAGGTGCCCTTTAGGCACAGTGCGAGGTTCTCACAGGCGCCTTTGGGCTCACCTGCGAGAATGACCCATTCTCGCAGGTCTCATATAGCTCACCTATGAGAATGGTTGAGCGCCATATTAACCCCCCAAAAAAATCCAAAATGGTGGTTTTTGCCAATGAAAATGAAAAACTAAACCATGAAAAAGTAGAGGACAAAGAGCTTACCTTACTGTCGCTGACGGTTTGTCGAATGGATGCTCGTAACTCCCGCAATCTGACGCCAAATTTCAAGGGTAAAATAGGGGTTTTTGGGCTCAAATAGTGGTAAAGTTAAAATGATATGGTAAAAAGAGTTTTTACCTCTTTATATTTACTTTTACCATGTTTTTGAATTTTTATAATTATTTATTCATTAAAACCTAATTCCTAATGCCCTTTTGAGTGTAACTTTTGTAGGCGTAACGACTTCGATGTTCATTTACAGGGATGCAGACATATTTTTTCTTCTTTATCACATGTTTTGATTGTTTTTTATGGTTTTTGTACAAAACCTTGAGCTGGGTCTTTATCCATTCTCACGCTAGAAAATACATGAGAACACAATCGAGCATACTTTTATCACTTTTTCAGGCTCAACAAGGTTATACGAAAAAGGAACCCCCTTGGAGTCCTCTTTAAGCTCTTTTTAGACTCTCTAAATATGAAAAGATAGCCGAGCGACCTTGTTATTTTCACACTCGTTAAAGTATTTGAAGAAAGCGTCTGTTGGGCGATAATTTATCTCTTTTTCGGTCTCATCAGACTATTTTATGAAAAAGGAACTGAGAGAGTTCTCTTTTAATTGTTTTTCTAGACTCTATAATCATGAAAAACCTTCGAGTTTTCTATCTTTGGACTCGTAACTCGTTAAACAAACATCGACAGACCCACAATGGGACTGAACCACTCCTTCCTAGGGTTAGTTAAACATACTCCGAGGGACTCATCCAAAGGATGAGCTTACATCAACAAGCATATGTTATCCTCCTCAATCTTGCGTAAAAATAAAGAGGTACTCGCCAGAAATGGTGGGGGAAAAAATTGGGAAAGGGATATGTTTTCGTATTCATATTATTGGCAGTAAGTGTCGCTCTTGAACATGACACCCCCCTATTCATTATTTGAATCCGGTTTGGGAAATCCATTTTTCTCTCATTTGATTTTCTACAAGGTCATACCCTGTGTCATCTCTGAGTCAATGCTGCCAAATCATTGATCGTGTCATTCATATGTTCAAGAGAAGTTCATCCGAAACCTCTATTGAGTCGGCTATCTACAGTTGTCCATTCTCTCCGTGTCGACCTTCCCTGTGTCCAGTCCAACTTACATCATACTCTGTTTCACCTTCAAAATCTGTTACTCATTTCGTGTCATTGATGGGGGATACATCAAGGCCCTCTTATGACGAGTTCTGTTCCATCGAATTCAGCTCATTATCCGGAAACAAGACTTAGAAATTCTTTGGTACCTTGAAACTTGCATGCCTCAATGGCGAGTTTCCTCGCTTTTGACAGTGGGTTTACATCATTGACCCCTGATCGAAAGATTCCATCGGATGTTCGACCTCAACTCATTCATTCACATTCGATGGATTGTACTAGTGTACCTTGGGAGTCATTGACATTAATGGTGATTTCCCTCGCACTTGTTAATGGTTTCATCAATGACCGGTAATCAAGTGGTTTCTACCATGTTCGACTTCAACACATGTAATCACATGTTTAGAGTCGTACTTTTGGGAGACAGGATGGAAGACCCTGGATATCATTTCTTTGTCTGGGTTGCGATGGAATATGTATAATCTGTGACACATAAATCCACTTTGTATGTCTCGTGGCTATGTCGTCTCAATTTGAATTTTCTCGCATAGATCCACAGTGTATTCCTGGTGGCTATGCTATATTTTGACAGCATGGATCCACAGTGTATGATTGGTGGCCATGACCTATGTTTATAATTTCATCCGTTTGTGATCTGAGTATGGGAATGCCTACCTCAGAATTAATATGATATTCTACAGATGCTTGGTTGTTGGCAGGTTTCCGATTAGGTGCGCTCTTGGCTTCCGACATACACACACACGCAGTTTACAAAGTATTTTGGTTGTCACTGATTATGGCCTCATACTTTGGGGGCATTCTGTTACCCATGATTTTGGTCATATTGATGATGTATTTATGATGGTGTACTCAGGATCCTAATAAGAACTTTCTCCTAAGAAAAGTGACATTCATCTCTTCCTAGAAAACATAGTTTTGAAGAGAGTTCGCAGGTTGCTAATATCCTAGGGTGCGAGAATGACCCATTCTCGCAGGCTACCTTTAGCTAGGGTGCGAACTTCTCACACTATGCTACATAGCTAGGGTGAGAACATGCTCTCTAGCTTGGAAAAAGATGAAGTCTTGATGGTTCTAGAAGGGAATCTTCTAGAAGAATGGGTTGGCATTCGAATGGTTATCCTTTTACTGGTTTCCTCAATATTGTGGGATCATTCTTATCCAAGTAACTATCCCATTCTCTCCTATATATTGATGCATTTCTCATGGGAAAGGTTAAGCAAGATTCATTGGAGAATTGGTGAAAGAATTGTGTGAAGGACCTAGCTTGAATAGGATCTTGGAGACTCTAGCAAGTCTATCAAGAGGATTTGATCTTCTTCATACAAGGACTGAGCAAGTGTGTGTGTTGGAGCCAAGAGCCACCGAAAGGAAGCTTGCGACATCAAGGCGATCAGGTTGTATCTTCTACTTTTGATTAATATGATATAGTGACATGTCCTTTTCCCATAAATTCATTCTCACTTTATTGTGTAATTCCTTGATCATACACATAAGTTGATGATTGAATATATTTTTCTATCTTCACTTTGGTTGGTTTGTGTTGTCTTGGTATTGACCTCACGAGAGCACCGGAGCGAAGCGGGAGCAACAAAGACCCTAGGAAGTGATACAAAGGTATGTTACTTGTTCCCATCTACTAGCTAATTCAATGGTCAAAACTTAGGGAAAGAGTCATGTCCTGTCCTGTTTTGTTCTAGATCTAGGTGGATCTAGGGAGATCTGTTAGTGTCCGCACCTACCGATTAGTCCGATAACACCAGGCTGGAGCTTGGTGGTAGCAATAGTGGCACTGGGTTCCGCATCAATGATACATCTTCCCCTTTCTAGTTCCAACTCAAAGTTAGAACCTGCATCTAATTCAAAGGCTTTCACTTCAGCCACCAACGACTTCTTTGAGCGACAATCAACAGTGTTATGCCAAGGGCTCTTATGGAAGTCGCACCACTTCCCGATATCTTTCTTTGTCTTTCTAGTGTCATTCTTTGCTTACGGATTGGACTGGTTGTCTTGATACCATCCATCTTTGCTCTGTCCTTTTTTATGTGGGTTGGGGTCTCCCTTTCCTGTCTTTCGTTGTGAGGGTTTCCCAGGCCCAAATTGCCGCGTCTTTTGTTTGAGCTTCTGCTCGATTTTGGCGACGTGTCGGTAGGCCGCGCCCAAGGATGAGATGTCCAGAAATTCCATTTTGGTCTGTATGTATCTATGCATAGCACCACGATACTTGAGAAATAGATGTCGTTATGAATCTTTGATACCCAGCTTGGTGCGCAAGGTATGGAAGATATTTGTGAACTCTTGCACTGCTTGGTCTCGTTCTTGCCGCAGTGTGGTCCATTTGGTATACAAGTCATCATAACTTCTGACAGGGTAGTATTGTTCCTTAATAGCATCCATGAAGGATTCCCAGGTGGCCATGACTATAAATAATGAGGGTTCCTCTGTTTTCTTTTTCTCACATAAAGTTTCCCACCAATCTTTGACATGGGGAACGACTTTGAGGATCGCAAAAGTAATCTTTTCTCTATTCGAAAAGTTATGGACAGAAAAATACCCTTCTAGTAGATTCAACCACTTGTCTACAACATCTGCATCTACCTGAACTTCAAATATAGGAATATCAAATTTTATTTGTACCTTGAAGGGGTGGCACCTTCGCTTGAGGAAGATGCGTCGCATGTTGGTAGTCGTCGAAGGATTTGCATGAAACTATCCATCATCTCATTCCTATGTTGCATGAGGGCTTCCTCAAGCAACATTTTCAAAGGATCTCTTGTCCTATCATCTTTCTTTTCTCCTGCCATGAGAGGTCTCTTGGGTGTGTGAGAGATTTTGTCCTCAAAAGAAACAAGCTCAAGACCCAATTCTTTGTACCCTGATCTTGTTGGGGACATGCATTAAGACGACAAGGAGCAGACCGCTTTGATACCACTTATCTGGATTTTATGAGCAGAACGAAATGAATACATATTATTAAAAGATACTTAACATAGAATAACAAAGATACAGTAAAACTGGTTTTCTATTCAATAAAGAAATAAGCTGAAATTATAAAATGCAGCGGAAAACAAGCTTGTTGGAATGGTGGCAGCTTCTCTCTGAGAAGAGATGTGACGGTTGCGCTCATTCACAAGAAGATGATTACAATGAGGCTCTGAAGGCCTTTTTTACAATAAACCGGAATGTCACAAACCCTAGATATCCAAAATACCAAACCCTAGGAGATGAAGTGCCAAAAGTCATGTGGGCCCCGTTTGGGTAACTTAGTACATCAACTTCCTGGGGTCGTACCTTTTGCATACAATATCTGTTTGGGGCGCACAGTATCTCATTGGAAAGGTATCATTGAGGATATTCATTTTGGGGGCTCAATCAGATCCTTTAGCTATCATTGAGAATATCGATCCCGAAAAACCTTCATTTAGGCCCTCAATATGGCCCCAGAAGTTAAAAACTGCTAAAAATAGTAAATTACCAAAATTGTTTTGAGCCAGTTGGAAAAGGTGGGTGGCCACCGATATCCACCTGGATCATGCCCACATGAATATATCATTTTGGTGAGTGCAACAATGGGAGGGTGACTGAGGTAGTCAATGACACGATTTGTGCTCCCTATTTTATACTTGATGTTGAGATGGAGCTGTTGTAGGTATATGGAAAATTTTTTATGGTGGTTGTTCTACAACTTACCCTATGTCTGTGTGAACTATAGAGGATTTTGATCAGTTTGGATGATTGTATCCTTTCCCATAATTTAATGTTTCCATTGACTACAGGCTTGCACAATGGAATGCCTTTATTTTTCATAGGTGGGGTATTTCTGGACAGTATATGAGAGTGTCTCACTATGGTATGCTACTAGATGATCATGCTGAGTGAGAACTATTCCTATAGCATAGTTGGAGGCATCAGTCTCCATCTCGAATGGTTGTTGCGGATCAGGTAAGGAGAGTATTGGAGATGAGCACAAATGATGCTTTAGATCATTAAATGCTTGTTGTTGTGCATTCCCCCATGCAAAATTTTCCTTGTCACCACCCTTGGTTACTTGGCTGAGGGCCCATGCAATATGGGATAATCCCAACATGAAACTTCGGTAGAAGTTGGCAAGTCCTAAGAATCTGCGAAGCTCGGTTAGTGTGTTCACGACTAGTTAGTCACGAATGACTTGGATCTTAGCTGGATCCACATGTACCCCATGCTCATCAACATTGTAGCCCAAGTATTGGACCTTTTTCATGTCAAAGGAACATTTTTCCAAGTTGGCATATAGCTTGTGCTGTCATAGAGTGCCCAAAACCTGTTGAATATGTTGCATGTTCTCCTCCCAAGTTTTGCGGAAGATGAGGATGTCATCCAGATATACCACCACAAAAGAGTTGGTGAAAGGTCTCAATACATCATCCATCAATCTCATGAAAGTTGTTGGTGCATTTGTTAAGCCAAAGGGCATGACCAACCATTTGAAGAAACCTTCCTTAGATTTGAAAGTTGTCTTCCATACATCAATTGCTTCGATGGGAACCTGTTGGTAGCCATACTTTAGATAAATATTTTTGAAGAACTTTTCCCCCTTGAGTTGGTCAAGAAGGTCATCAATTCGAGGAATCAGTTATTGGTTTGTTATAGAAATATTTTCCTCACCCCATGCAACATGCTTAGAAGGCATTTTCCATTTCCCTATGCAGACTTGAAGTCCCTTTTTGCAGTTCCCAGAGCTAAAAATTGTAGTTTCCACATATACACACCCTAATAACTATACAACATGTGTATACGCATGTTGCACCATTACAACCTACGTACATCGGGTTTTGTGCCCAGAATTAAAAAATTGTGTTGGGTTTCCATGTCACATCATAAAATCCATGATTCTTGACCTTCCATATTCTGGAAATGTTTCGACTCGGCCCTTCAGTTCCATTTGAAGGCTATAAATGGGCCATATCCAAGTTGTGGAAGAGAGGAGAAGAATTCAACTTTGAGAGCAAAGTTACTCTGAAGAAATTATTCACTTCATATTGAGTCTGCATCCCTTTGTCCTTTTAAGTCTGAACACATTGTTCAACCCCCAAGCTCTTCCCTATTTGATGGAGAGCCTCATTGTCTCTCTTATATGAGATTGCCTTTGGTGGAGGCCCAGCTAGAAGGGAATTAGTTTCTCGGTTCTGAGATGTGATGACACAAAATTTTGTCATCCATATACTTCTTTTTTTCATATTTTAATAGAAATACTATTTTCTTGTCCAATTAATGTCTTGCAAATATTTGAATTGTTATTCCATGGGCGTATCTGTTATGAATATTGATGGATTATGTTGTTATATGTGCTAACTTTATATATTATCACCATATGATTGCGTATCTTGGTTCTTGAGGACAAGTTATAGGTTTATAGCTTTGAGTCAAGTGCTCAACAATGGACTTCATCGAACGTCTGGACAAGGTAGGCTCTTTATCTTGTCTTGTTAGCATGTTTGTTTATATAACATACTTGAGATTAGAGTTGATTTCTGCAGTCATTTCCATCTATTGTGGTTTACCCCATTCCATAGAGTGATTTTCCTCGTAACAAAATTGGTGACCATACTGGGGATAGAATCTTCTTTTCGGGGTTTAGAGTGTTTTTCTCCTTTGATTGCTCTCGATTATCTTGAGTTTTTTGTCGTCTGTTGCTTGACATCCTCTGTTCATTTTGAGTCTGATATTCTTGGCCTTATCCTTAACCTGGAAGTGTTTTAATACATATATGTGGGTTTTCCCTTGATAGACACATACATACACAAGTTTTCGTTCTATAGTGAGCGTGCATACGAGGTGTTCTCCTAAATAGTCACGTACATCATATTTTTTTGCTTTATTTCTCAGTTTGATGTTTTTTGGGTAAGTGTTGATGGTTGTCGAGTCTTCTTAGTTCTCTGTCATAACTTTTAAGTGCCTTCAGAGTGATAGGAAACCTTTCTTTGGTTGAATTTTCAACGGTTTTTTCTTTCTCATCATTTTTTTCATTGGTTGTCCTTGCATCTTGGGTTGGTGTTTTCTTCTTGATATCATGCTTGCTTTGTCTCCTTTTGCTTACAGTAGGGCCTATATATCAAGTTGTTGTTAAATCCTCGAATTTTCATTTCCTTATATTGAAAATACAAAAAATATACATTTTGCATTGTTGTCATTTGATCTTTTAGGTTCTTGTCATTGATCTTAGTACATGAATGGAAAGATTGCATCTTATTTGAAATTGTAGAATTGAATTGAAAGTTGCATTTTGAAAAGCTTATCATTTATTGAGAATTGAAGTTAGGACTTTGAATCATATTCATATTCATCTTTTTTACTTGCTGAGTCATAACCTCATCAATATCACGACCACACCTTTGGAGTAAACAAATCCACTAAAAGTAATGCTGATAAATTTAAAATTGATTAGAAAAGATTTTATTTTTAAGGGTGCACAAACTAGCTTAAGATTTAGAGCTTTGGAATAGGATTTTGTGAGTAAACTTCTCCAAGGCTATTAAACTCAACATATGTGTCTGACTAAGGGAGTGGTGAAATCCATTGTATAATTGGTGACGTCAGGAGGCTTTGATCACACCTAAGTTAAGCACGAGGTCACATGAAGTTGGTTGAGGAGATATCTCCAATACCTTCTTAGAGTCAGAGATATTTCTGGGGATCTATTTGTATATGGGGGTCTTGCTAGTAACTTTACCTCTGTGAGAGGTAGTGCTTTCGAGATTTTGGGCTTTGCTACCCTGCCCATACGGTGGACCTGACTTACGACTATTCTCCTGCGCATTTGTTATATCATGGTGACTTAGTTGCTTGACATAGGTAGCCACATAGGTTACTTGCAGGGGTTATTCTACAGGTAACCTGGGTTAGATAAGCGTCAGACAACACACAACCTTTATGGAGGATTACCTCTTCGAGGGGATCTGATCAACTGCATTGTTAAGCCCATGAGGGCCATTATAACTGATTCTGATACCTCCAATATTTTTAAGGGAGTCTCAGGCCCCTCTTGGGTGAGACATACCTACTTTAGTGAGCGAGGCCCCTTTCAGCCACTATATCATGTTTGTGTGCATATTGGCCTTTTTGTTTATTTTGGTGTGCTCTTTAATTGTTAGTTGGCCTTAGGATTTTGTATTGTGTTGTGAGTTTTCATTTCTATGGTTAGTGGAGCCCCTGTGACTCCCTCAGTTAGCGTTACCCATCCCATGTTCTTTCCTCATTCCATGGAGATGAATCATTTTTTATTTCCAAATGGTATGCCGAATCATGATACTCATCCAATACCTTGGGCCTCTAATCATTTTTCTCATGGTATTCTATACATGTATTTTCACTTGCCATCCTCTTTCTCGTGTCCTTATGTGAATCCTAGTTTTGGGTCTGGAGGCATGATGCCTCCTTTTTCTCCCTTTTCGTTTGGTGGGAGTCATATCCCTCAACCAAATCTTACGGTAGGAGGTTGGAATCTTCCTTCCTATGGATCCAATCCTAGCTTCACTTTTCCAAAAGCAATTTCTCAAATGGGCGGTCATTCTACTTATTACATCCCGTCCATCTATCCTTCTTCTGCTATGATGGTTCCTACAAACGCTTTTCCCATGGAGGATCTCCATCTGTACTCTGGTGTTTCATCTGGGGGTAGTCAGTTTTATAGTATGGAAAACCCCCTTCACAGAGTTCCTTCCTCTGGGGGAAACATATATCCTCACCCGAGTAACCCTTGTCATGTCGTTTTCTCTTCGCAAGTGGCTTCCTCGGTGATGATGCCCTTACAACCCTTTATGAATCAGTTTGGAGGAGGATACTATCCTTCCATACATGGCCATGGTGTATACCAGAACCCTTCCTAGACCGCAATTTCTCAAAACTAGTCTTTCCCGGAACCTTGGTCTCAAATGTCGAAACCAACCGCTGCCACTAGTCCAGTCACTACAAGTCATACTGGAATTATATCACCAACCTCTTCTAGTCATGTTGGAGATAGGTCAACAACCTCTGCAAGTCACGTTGAAGACCAACAACCAGCCACTGCATGTCACGATGGGGGGCATAACTCTAGTCACTACTAGTCACACTGTGCATACATCACCAACCTCTTCTAGTCATGTTGGGGATTCATCACCAACCTTTACAAGTAATGTTGGAGATCTGCTACTAGTCTCTGCAAGTCATGTTGGGAGCATGTCACCAGCCAGTGCAAGTCATGCTGGGGGAATTCATACGATTGATAAGCCTAGATGTATAAGACGTAAGCCCAAATTTCTTTGTAGGATTTGCAAAGGAGATCACCTTAATTGTGTGTGCCCTGCTACTGTTGTGGTACAAGAAGCGTGGTCCTTTCCTGGGGGCCCATTGGGTTCTGAGTCGTCTTTGGTTTCCCAACATTCTAATCCTTCTTTGGTTGATACAACAGTCATGCCGATGCAATATTCAGCTGACACCACTCTTATTTTGGGGGCTGATGCATCTCTTGACCATGTTGTCTCGCATCCTGTTCAACAAGCGATCATGTCGATGCAATCTTCGGCCGACACCACTATTGTTTTGGGGGGTGATCCATCTCTTGACCTTGTTGCCTCACATCATATTCAACCAACGATTGAAGAAGTGGTTGTGTTGATGCAATCTTTTGTCGATCCCACTCTTCTCTTAGAGAGTGACAAGTCTAAGGAAGTGACATTGCCGATGCAATCTTCGGTCAATCCCACTATTCTTTTGTGGGGTGATGCATCTTTCAACCATGTTATTATCATTTCTAGTCCTGTAACTTATAAACAAGGGATAATTCCACTCTCTCCGAGTACGGTCCCTCCGAGTCCTAGGATGGTTTCATTTGATTGGAATGATCTTGAGCCTCGACTTCCTTCTTCTACACCCTTCCAGATAAGGGGAATTCTTTGATATATTGTATATAAGGTAACCTCTGCAAGTATTTTATCCTCCTTGACATGGAAAGCTTTAGGTTTTCCCAAGCTTGTGTCAATTATCTATGAGTTTCTGACTTTTGAAAGAAGTTTTGCATGGGATCCCTGGCCTCCCCCATGATATGTTGCTTAGAAAATCATCCCACGAGTCTTGTTAAATCTCTTTTCCGACTCTCTCAAAAATTTAAAAGATTGTTGAGTGAACTTCTCTCTTTCACACTTGTAAATTGGATTTGAAAGGAAGATACCAAATGTAAATTCTAACCTTGTACAATATCTACTACAAACAGATATTCAGAAAAGAACAGAAAAGATACAATGGCAAATGCAAACATTACACAGAGATTTTTCCCCTGGAAACCCAAACCGAGAAAACCATCATATTCTATATTCATTCATTGTGTTACAATGTTTACAACAAAAAATACATATAGGAGCCAGCGACATCCAAAATTCTAACCCAATGACCTGGATTAGTCAAAAACCCTAATTCCTTAACCGGAAATAGAAAACCATTGAAAAAGAAACCATGTGATGAAAAACCACCTAAATATAATGGGGTCCCAAAAATGCGATCCCGATGCAGAATTTTTTTTTTAGGGGGCGCTTCCCCAAAACCCCCTTGTGGGGGGCTCTTCCCCCCTACACCCCCCGAGGGGGGGCCTAGAGGTCCCCCCTCTAACCCCCTTGTGCACCCCACACATACACTCAAACCATGCTACTCTTGAAAATAATATAACACATACCCAACATTATTCCACTTGTTTTTTTCTTTGCATACAGGAGGTTACAGGGTTACGTAGTCAACAATCCAGGGCAGCGATGCCCATGGATCCTCTACACCAAGAGAACTTCTCAGTGCTCACAGATGTTTTTAATGAGTTTGCAACATTCTTCAAAGTGTCGACCTTCATCAGTGATACTTTCTTTTCTTCAATCATGTCTCTCACAAAGTGATATTGAACATCAATATGATTTGTCTTTGAATGATAAGCAGGGTTCTTCACCAGAAAATTTGCACTCTGACTGTCACACTATATCCTTACATATTTTTGTACCAACCCAATACCTGAATACAATCTTTGTAACCATACTGCTTCCTTACTTGCATGAGTGACTGGCATGTATTCAACTTCTGTAGTTGAAAGTGCCACTACAACCTGTCTTTTGCTCATCCAACTTATTGCTCCTCCAAATAGGTTAAACACATACCCGCTTGTAGATCTCCTACTATCCAAATCTCTAGCCTAGTCTGCATCCACAAATCCATGTATATCCACCACTCTGTCCAATCCCGGTCTTCCTTCGTAGAACAATCCATAGCTAGCAGTGGCACGCAAATACCTGAAAACCCTTTTTACAGTTGTCCAATGCTCCTTCCCTGGTTTTGACATATAACTTCTAAAAAATCCCACTACATGTGCAATGTCCAGTCTAGTACAAAACATTGCATACATCAAACTGCCAACTGCACTCACATATGGAACATGAGACATGTCCTCCTCTTCTTCATGTGTCTTGGGACACTGATCCGCAGATAACTTTACACCAACAGGAATAGGAACCTTGACCGGTTTACATTCCTGCA